>JAUUDZ010410536.1:0-15183 GCA_032361705.1 Panulirus versicolor | reverse complement strand
ATTTGCCACGACAATTTAGCCATAATGATAAGATAATCACGACGACAATATATTCCCTATAACAATAAAGCCACCATGATCATATAAACTGATATGACAATATATTTAACGCAACAATAAAGAAACATTTAAATTATATTTACTATGGTAATAAAGCCATCTGACAATATTTATACAAATGCAATATATTCGCCATAACAAAATGATCCCACCATGAAAATATAACCACCCTGCCACTATGGCTTCCATAGTCACGATAACAATATTTTCACCAAAACAATAAAGCCACCAAGACTATATAACTGATACGACATTATAGTCAACAGAACAATAAAAACTCCATGAAATTATATTCGCTATGGCAATATAGCCACCTGACATTATATCCACTGTGACAAAATAGTAGCTTTCGGATCATAGAAAAGATGTAGCCTCCATGAGAATATACTGTCCATGACAAAATAGGGACCAGGACAGGATTCATCATTACAATATAGCCACAATGACAGCACAGCCAAGAAAACAATATAACATCCATGAAAATATACCTATCATAACAATATAGCTACCATGAAAATATATTCACTATGATGGGACAATCTCAATGAAATATAATCGACATTGACATATATTTACCAATTATACACCAATGATGATAATATAATCACCAGGTTGACATAAACACCATCGAAGTATAGAAACCATGAAACTGTAATTGACATGATGATATGATATCCATACTATTACGCTCACAATACCAAATAGGCCGCCATGAAAATATTGTTTTCATGATCATATATTCACAATAAAAATGTAGCTAAAAACAAAATATAACCCCCACGACAAGATTGACCATAACAGTGTAGCCATCAAGTTATTACAGCGACCAGGATAATATAGCCATGATGGCATTATATTGTAAATGATACAGCTACCATGCCAATATAGTCAACATGACAATGTAACAAACATGAAAATATAGTCATCTTGACATTGTAGGAATCATGATATTATATTCCCCTGAAAAAATATTCATAATAACAGTTTAGCCGCCAAGACAATATATCACCATACCAATATTGCCAGTATGTTAGTACAGCCATCATGGCAATATACCACCAGAAAAAATAGCCACTACTATGACATATAGCTAGGCTGACAATATAGACAAAATGAAATGAAGGTCACCTCCTTTTAATATAACAAAATGATAAGTAGCCGCCATGACAATATAGCCACTTAACAATATAGTAACCATGGTTATATAGTTACCATAAATATATAATCTTAATGGCAATATAGCCACCATGACAATACAGACAACATGACCATATAGTCTCTTTGACAATATTGACATCAATTTAACAAATTAAATGACAATATACAAATTATGGCAACACAGTCACTATGATAATATAGCAACGAATGCAATATAATCGCTATGACAAAATGATACCCACCATGAAATTATAGTCATCCTGCCACTATGGCTTCCATTGAAGTGCTCCTACCATTATAATACATTCACCATGACAGCACTAAAACCATAACAATGTAGTCATCATGAGAATATAGTCACCTGATGATTTAATGTAAATGACAATCTCGTTTCTGTAATGATATATCCACGATGGCAAAATCAACACAATTAAAAAAGCTACCATAAAAATGCAGTCTCCATGACATTATAACCCTCATGATAAAATAGTCAACATGACAGTATAGTTATCTTGGCAATATCGCCACTATGAAACTATAGTTATAATGACAATATACACACTATGACAAAATTGTCACCATAATAATATAGGTATCATGATAATGTATCGCTTTTGACAAAATATGTATGATTAGAAAAATGACATTATAGCAACTATAAAAAAGATCACCAAAGTAATATTGCCAATGTAACCAAAATGGCAAGATAGCTAACTTGACAATATGACATGAGAGTCTACTTGATACATAATTTACATTGACTTTTTGAATATCATGAAAATATAGACTCCATATCAACATATTTGCCATTACAATTCAGCCATTATGATAATATAGTCAAGACGATAACATATTCACCAGAACTATAAAGCCACCATGATGATAAAAATGATATGACAATGTAATCAACGCAACAATAAGGAAAGATTCAAATTATACTCTCTATGGCAATATAGTCGCTTGACAATATAGATACTGTGACAAAATAGTCTCTTTCGGATCATACCAAACATATAGAGCCCACTAGAATATAGTCTCCATGACAAAATAGTGACCAAGACATTCTTTATCATTTCAATATAGTCACATTGACGGTATAGACAAAAAACCAATGTAACAACAATGAAATATACCTGCCATAATAATATAGCTACCATTAAAACATTGTTACTTTGACAAAATAATTAAAATATAATCGCTATGACAATTTAGTTTATATAATCATAAACCAATCAATATAATATAATCAGCAGGATGACATAAACACCATCATAGTATAAAAGCCATGACAATATAAGTTACATGATGATGTGATATCAATACACTTACAATCACAATTCCAAATAAGCAACCATGAAAATACTGCTATCATGATCATATATTTACAATAGAAATATAGCTAACAACAATATATATCCCAAGCGACAAAATTGACCATAGTGATATAGCCATTAAGTTAATATAGCGACGAAGAGTATGTAGCTGTAATGGCAATATATTGAAATTAACAATAAAGCCAAAATACAATAATATCACGATATAAATCAATCACCATGACATTAGAGTCACATTGATACTAACTTTACACTGACTATATAAATATCATGCAAATATAGACTCCATATCAACATATTTGCCATGACAATTTAGCCATTATGATGATAAAGTCATAACGACAATATATTCACCATAACAATAAAACCACCAAGATCATAAAAGTGATATGACAATATAGTCAACGCAATATGAAAGAAACATTCAAATTTATTCACTGTGGCAATATAGCCACCTGAAAATATAGATACTGTGACAAAATAATCGCTTTCGGATCATAGCAAACATAAATCCTCCAGGACATTATAGTCTCCGTGATAAAATAACGACAAAGACAGGATTTATCTTTATAATATAGCCACCTAGACAGTATAGCCAATAAAACAATGTAACAACAATGAAGATTTTCCTGCCATAACAATATAGCTACCATAAAAATGAAGTCACCATGACAAAATAATCACAATGAAATGTAATCGCCTTTACTATGTATATACCATAATCATACACCACATATGATAACATAATCAGCAGGTTGACATAAACACCATCTTAGTATAAAAACCCTAGCATTATAAATGACATGATAAATGATATCCGTACATTTACTCACATTGCCAAATAAGCTGCCACTAAGATATTATCATCATAATCATATAATCACAAAAAATGAAGCTAACAATAACATATATCCCCACCGGCAAAATCGACCATAGCAATATAGCCATCAAGTTAATATAGCGACGAGGAAAATATAGCCATGATGGAATTATATTGAAAAAGACAATACAGCCACCATGGCAATATCATCAGCATGACAATGTAGCAACCATGAAAATATATTAACCTTGACAATGTAGCTACCATGATAATGTATTCCCATGAAAAAATATCCACAACAACTGTTTAGCTAGTAAGACACTATATCACCATGCCAATATCGCCAAGTGTTACTATAGCCTTTTATGGCGATATACCACCAGAAGAAAAAACAACAACGATATAGCTAACATGAAAATATAGCTACCCGGACAATATAGCCAACATGAAAAGACAGTCACCTCCTTGTAATACGACAAAAATGACAAATAGCCACCATGAAAATATATTCACCTTGCAGTATAGCCACAATGCAGTTGCCATAACAATACAATCTTAATAGCTTTATAGATACCATGAACATTTAGTCACGATGAAAATACAACCATCATAATACAGACAACATGACAATAAAATCTGTATGACAACATTGCCATCAATTCAACAAATTTAATGACAATATAGATATCTATATTGTAACCATGATAATATACACACATATGCAATATAATCGCCATAAGAAAATGATCCCACTATGAAAATACAGTCACTCTGCAACTGTGCCTTCCATTCCAATGTAACTATCATAATAATACATTTACCATAACAGTACTGAAACTATAACATTGTAGCATATCATGACAATGTAGTCACCTGATATTTTGCTAAAAATGAAAATTTCACTTCTATGATGATTTATCATCAAGGTTAAAATCAACACAATTAAAAAGGCTACCATGAAAATGCAGTCACCATGACATTACAACCTTCACGATAAAGTAGTCACTATGACAATATAGTTATCTTGGCAATATAGCCACTATGAGATTATAGTCATAATACCAGTACAGTCACCATGAAAATATTGTAACCTTGATAATATAGTTATCATGATAATGCATCGCTTATGAGAAAATATACTTGATTAAAAAATGACAATATAGCAACAATGAAAATAAAGATCGCCTTGCCAATATAGCCAAGGTGACGATATAAATATCAGAGCAATGTACAGAAAAAGAGAAGATAACCAGAATGACGGTATGTTCATAATGACAATCTTGCCACTATGAAAATATGTTCCCCACAATACTACAGCTACGCTGACAAGAAAGCCATCTTCACAAAAAGAGTACTATTGAAAAAACAGCAAACGACTATATAGCCACCTAGGCAGTACAGCCACCATGACAATAATCTCACGACATAAATCAATCGCCAGGATATTAGAGCCACCTTGATAACAAACATACAATGAGTACATAAATATCATGAAAATATAGCGTCCATATGATTATACTTGTCGTGAAAATATAGCCTCCATATGAATATCTTTGAAATGACAATTTAACCATTATAATAATATAGTCAAGACAATGATATATTCACCATAACAATAAAGCCACCATGATCACATGAATGATATGACAATATAGTCAACGCAACAATAAACGCACTTATAAATTATATTCACTATGGAAATATAGCCACATGGCAATATAGATACTGTGACAAATTAGTCATTTTTTTATCATAGCAAACATATAGCGTCCAGGAGAATATAGTCTCTATGACAAAATAGCGAAGAAAGGATTTATCATCACAATACAGTCACTTTGACAGTATAGTCAATAAAACAGTGGAACAGCCATGAAAATGTACCTGCCATAACAATATAGCTATAATGAAAATATAGTTACTATGACAAATTCATTACAATGAAATATAAACGATTTCACATCATATTTTCGATAATCATACACCAATCATGATCATATAATCAACAGGTTGACATAAACACAATCATAGTATAAAAACCATGACATAATAAGTGACATGAGGATATGATATCCATACACTCATACTCACAATCCCAAATAAGACACCATGAAAATATTATCATGATCATATAATCACAATAAATATGTAGCTGAAAAAGTATATCCCCAGCGACAAAATTAACCATAGCAATATAGTCATCTACTTAATCTAGCGACCAGGATAATGTAGCCATGATAGCACTATAGCACAATAGAGCCACCATGCCGATATCGTCACCATGACAATGTAGCTACGATGAAAATATATTAACCTTGAAAATTTAGCTACCATGATAATACATTCCCATGAAAAATATCCACAACAACAGTGTAGCTGCTGAGAAACTATATCACCATGCCTATACCGCCAAAATATTAGTGAAGCTATCATATCAATATACCTCCAGAGAAAAAAATCTCACCACAACAATATAAATAACATGACAATATAGCTACCTTGATAATATACCCAATATGACAGTACAGTCACCAGGATAATGAAATCACGATATAAATCAGTCACAATGACATTAGAGTCACCTTAATAATAAACTTTCAATGACTATATAAACATCATGAAAATATAGCGTCAATATCAACATATTTCCCATGACAATTTAGCCATCATGATAATATAGTCAAAACAACAAAATATTCACCGTAACAATAAAGCCACCAAGATCATATAAGTGATATGACAATATAGTCAATGCAACAATAGATAAACATTCAAATCAAAACATTCAAATATAGACACTGTGACAAAATAGTCGCTTTCGGATCATAATAAACATATATCTTCCAGCACATTATAGTCTCCTTGATAAAACAGCGATCAAAAAGGATTTATCATTGAAATATAGCCATATTAACAGTATAGCCAATAAAACAATGTAACAACCATGAAAATGTACCTGCCATAACAATATAGCTACCATGAAAATGAAGTCACCTTAACAAAATAATCACAATGATATATTATCGCCTTTGCCATATAGTTACCATTATCATACACCAAACATTATGAGATAATCAGGAGGTTGACAAAAAAACCATCATCGTATAAAAACCATGACAATATAGTTGACATGATGATATGATATCCATACATTTACACTCACAATACTAAATAAGTCATGAAAAAATTTTTATCATATAATCTGAGAATAATTAACTAACAACAAAACATATCCCCAACGACAAAATTGACCATAACAATATAGCCATCAACTTAATATTGCGACCAAGATAATGTAGTCCTAATGGCATTATATTGAAAATAACAATACAGCCACCGTGCCAATATCGTCACCATGACAGTGTAGCTACCAAGACAATGTATTAACCTTGACAATGTAACTACCATGATAATGTTTTACCATGAAAAAATATCCAAAACAACATTTTAGCTGCTAAGACACTATATCACCATGCCAATGTCGCCAAAATATTAGCATAGCTATCATGGCAGTATACCGCCAGAAAAAGACAAACGATGTAGCTAACATGACAATATAGCTACCCGAACAATATAGCCAATATGAAAAGAGAGTCCTCCCCTTGTAATATGAAAAAAATGACAAATAATCACCATAACAATATAATCGCCTAACAATGTATTAACAATGGCAATATATTTACCATAACAATATGACTTTAACTGTAATATAGCCACCATGACCAAATAGTTACGATTAAAGTACAACCACCATGACAATACAGACAACATGAGAATACAGTCTGTATCACAATATTTCCATTAAATCAACAAATTCAAGGACAACATAAATATTATGGCAACACAGCAATCTTGAAAATATACTCACAAATGCAATATAATCGCCATAAGAAAATGATCCGACCATGAAAATATTGCCAACCTGCCACTATGGCTTCCATTGCAATATAGCCACCATAATAATACATTCACCATGACAGTACTGAAACCATAACGATATAGCATATCATGACAATTTAATCAATGAATAATTCATTAAATATGAAAATTTGCTTCTATAATGATATGTCCTCAAGGGCAAAATCAACACCATTACAAAAGCTGCCATGAAAGTGAAGTCACAATGACATTATAACCTTCATGATAAAACAGTCACTATGAAAATAAAGTTATCTTAACAATATAGCCACTATGAGATTATATTCATATTACGAATATAGTCATCCATGAAAGTATTCTAACCTTATTTATATAGTTATCATGATAATGTATCGCTTTTGATAAAATATGCATGATTAAAACACTGACAATATAGCAACTAAAAAACTGATCACCTTGCCAATATAGCCAAGGTGACAATATATATATTATAGCAATGTGACCAAAGTGAAAAGATAACCAGAATGACAGTATCTTCATAACGACAATACTGCTAATAAGAAAATATGTTCACCACGACATCTACAGCTACACTGACAATAAAGCCATCTTCACAAAAAGGGTAACATTGAAAATACAGTAAATGACAATATAGCCACCAAGACAACACAGCCACCATGACAATAATGTCACGATATAAATAAATCACCAGAACACTAGAGTCACCTTGATAATAAACCTACAATGACCATATGAATAGCATGAAAATAAAGCATCCATATGAATATATTTGCCCTGAAAATATAGCCTCCATGTGAATATCTTTGCGCTGAGAATCTAGCCATTATGATAATATAGTCAAGATGGCAATATATTCACTGTAACAATAAAGCCACCAAGACCATAAAAATGATATTACAAAATAGTGAACGCAACAATAGAGACATTCATGTTATATTCACTATAGCAATATAGCCAAATGGCAATATAGATACTATGACAAAATAGCCGCTTTCGGATCATAGCAAACATATAGCGTCCAGGACAATATAGTCCCATGAGAAAATAGCGAACAAGACAGGATTTATCATTAGAATATATTCACCTTGGCAGTATAGACAGTAAAACAATATAACAACCTCGAAAATGTACCTGTCATAACAATATAGCTACCATGAAAATATAGTCACCACGACAAAATAATTACAATGAAAAATAATCGTTATCACAATACAGTTTCCATAATCATGCACTGATCGTGATAATATAATCTGCAGGTTGACATAAACGCCATCATACTGTAAAAACCATGACATTATAAGTGACATAATGATATGATATCCGTACACTTACACTCACAATACCACATAAGCTGCCATGTAAATATTATCATAATCATATAATCGAAATAGAAATGTAGCTAACAACAAAATATATCCCCAACGACAAAATCAACCATAGTTATATAGCCATCAAGTTAATATAACAACCAAGATAATGTAGCCATGATGGCATTACACTGAAAATAACAGTACAGCCATCAGGATGAATACTGTCACCATAAGAATGTAGCCACTATGAAAGTATATGAACCATGACAATATATCTAACATGGTAACATATTCCTATAAAAAGATGTCCATAACAACAGTTTAGCTTCTAAGACAATATATTACCATGCCAATATCGCCAAAACACTAGTATAGCCATCATGGCAATGTACCACCAGAATAACATAATACCCACCACAACGATATAGCTAACATGACGATGTAGGTACACTGTCAATATATCTAACTTGAAAAGACCTTCATCTCTTTATATTATAACAAAAATGACAAGTAGCCTCCATGGCAATATAGTCACCTAACACTATACCCACCATGGCAATACAGTCACCTAACATTACAGCCACCATGGCAATATAATTACAATAACAATATAATCTTAATAGCAATATAGCCACAATGACCATATAGTCACAATGACAACAAAACCACCAAGACAATACAGACAACATGCCAATTCAGTTTCTATGACAATATTTCCATCAATTCAACAAATTAGATAACAATATAGAAATTATGGCAACACAGTTACCATGACAATATTCTAACAAAAGCAATATAATCTCCAAAACAAAGTGATCCCACTATGAAAATATAGCAACCCTGCCACTACGGCTTCCATTTCAATGTAGCCACCATAATAAAACATTTACCATGACAGCACTGAAACCATATACCATATCATGACAATGTTGTCACCTGATGAACCATCAAAATGAAAATTTCCTCTCTATAATGATATATCCTAAAGGGCAAAATCAACACCATTAAGAAAACTACCATGAAAATGCAGACACCATGACATTATAACAATCATGTTAAAATTATCACCATAAAAATAAAGTTATCTTGCCAATATAACCACTATGGGTTTATACTTACAATGACAGTATAGTCACCATGACAATATGGTCACCTTCATGATATAGTTATCATGATAATATATCGCTTATGACAAAATATGCATGACCAATAAAATGATGATAGGGCAACTACAAAAAAGATCAACTTGCCAATATAGCCAAAGTGACGACATATACATCATAGCAATGGAAGCAAAATGAGAAGATAGCTAACATGACGGTATGTTCATAATGACAATATTGTCACTATGAAAATTCGTTCCTCAAGACACCATAGCTACGCTGACAATAAAGCCATCTTCCCAATAAATATACACTGAAAAATACAGCAAACGACAATGTAGCCACAAAGATAGTTCTGCCTCCATGACAATAATGTCACGATATAAATCAATCACCATGACATTAGAGTAAAATTGATGATAGACCTACAATGACTATAGAAATATCACGAAAATACAGCCTCCATACATCATATTTGCCATGAAAATTTAACCATAATGAGAATATAATCACGACGACAATATATTCTCTATAAAAAAAAGCCACTATGATCATATAACTGATATGACAATATAGTTAACGCAACAATAACGAAACATTCAAATTATATTCACTATGGCAATATAGCCATCTGACAATATATGTACAAATGCAATATATTCGCCAAAATAAAATGATCCTACTATGAAAATATAACCACCTTGCCACTATGGCTTCCATTGTCTCTATAACAATATGTTCACCTAAAAAATAAAGCCACCAAGACCATATAACTGATATGCCATTATAGTCAACGAAACAATAAAGACTCTATGAAATTATATTCACTCTGGCAATATAGCCACCTGACATTATATTCACTGTGACAAAATAGTAGATTCCGGATCATAGGAAACATATAGCCTCCATGACAATATATTGTACATGACAAAATAGCGAGCAGGACAGGATTTATTATTACAATATAGCCACAATGACAGTATAGGAAAAAAATATAACATCAATGAAGATAAACCTACCATAACAATATAGCTACCATGAAAATATATTCACCATGATGGAATAATCTCAATGAAGTATAATCGACATTGCAATATATTTACCAGCCATATACCAATTATAATAATATAATCACCAGGTTGACATAAACACCAGTCTAAAAACTATGAAACTATAATTGACATAATGATGTGATATCTATACAGTTAAGCTCACAATGCCAAATAGGCCGCCATGAAAATATTGTTATCATGATCATATAATCACAATAAAAATGTAGCTAAAAACAAAATATAACCCCTACGACAAGATTGACCATAACAATGTACCCATCAAGTTATTACAGCGACCGGGATAATATAGCCATGATGGCATTATTTTGTAAATAATAATACAGCTACCATGCCAATATAGTCAACATGATAATGTAACAAACGTGAAAGTATGGTCATCTAAACATTGCAGCTACCATGATAATATATTCCTCTGACAAAATATTCACGATAACAGTTTAGCCGCCAAGAAAATATATCACCATACCAATATCGCCAATACGTTAGTACAGCCATCATGGCAATATATCACCAGAAATAAATTGCCACTACTACGACATAACTACCATGACAATATAGCTAGGCTGACAATACAGACAATATGAAAAGAAGGTCACCTCCTTGTAATATAACAAAATGACAAATAGCCACCATGACAACATAGTCACTTAACAATATAGCAACCATGGTTATATAGTTACCATGAATATATAATTTTAATGGCAATATTGCCACCATGACCATAAAGTCACGATGACAATACAGCCACCATGACAATACAGACAACATGACCATATAGGCTCTTTGACCATATGGACATCAATTTAACAAATTAATTGACAATATACAAATTATGGCAACACAGTCACCATGATGATATAGCAACAAATGCAATATAATCGCTATGACAAAATGATATCCATCACGAAATTATAGTCATCCTGCCACTATGGCTTTCATAGAAAGGTTCCTACCACTATAATACATTTACCATGACAGCACTGAAACCATAAAAATATAGTCATCATGAGAATATTGTCACCTGATAAGTTAATCTAAATGACAATCTCGCTTCTGTAATGATATATCCTCGATGAAAAAATCAACACCATTAAAAAAGCTACCATAAAAATGCATTCACCATGATATCAAAACCCTCATGATAAAATAGTCACCATGACAGTTTTTGGTTATCTTGGCAATATAGCCACTATGAAACTATAGTCATAATGACAATATAGACACTATGATAATATTGTCACCATGATAATATAGGCATCATGATAATATATCGCTTTTGGTGAGATATGTATGATTAAAAAAATGACATTATAGCAACTATAAAAAAAGATCACCAAACTAATATTGCCAAGGTGACAATATATGTACCATAGCAATGTAACCAAAATGACAAGATAGCTAACAAGACGGTATGCTCATAATTACAATACTGCCACTATGAAAATATGTTCATCATGACACTATGGCTACATTGATAATCAAGCCATCTTCACAAAGAGTAACCTTGAAAATACTGCAAACGACAATATAGCCATCATAACAGTACTTCCACCATGTCAATATTGTCACAATATAAATCAATCACCATGACAATAGAGTCACGTTCATAATATACTTACCATGACTATGTATATATCATGAAAATGTAGCCTCCACAAAAACATATTTACCATGACAATTTATCCATTATGGTAATATAGTCACGATGACAATATATTCAACATAACAATAAAGTCACCATGGTCATATAATATATATGACATATAGTCAAAACAACAATAAAGTCACCATGAAATTTTATTTACCATGGCAATATAGCCACTGTGACAAAATAATCGCTTTTGGATTTTAAAAAACATATACCGTTCATGACGAAATAGTCTCAATGACAAAAGAGCGACCAGGACAGGAATCATCACTACAATATTGTCACCCTGACAGTATAGCCAAAATAACTATATACGAACCATATAAATGTGTCTCCCATAACAATATAGCTCCCATGAATATGTACTCACCAAGACAAAATTATTATAATGAAATACAATCGCTATTACACTATAGTTAAAATAACAATACACCCATCATGATGATATGATCACCAAGTTGAGATAAACACCATTACATTATAAAGACCTTGACAATATAATTGACAGGAGGATACGATATCTATACAGTTATACTCACAATACCAAATAACCCACCATAAATATATTGCTATAATGATCTTATAATGACAATAAAAATGTAGCTAAAAACAAAAAATATCCCCTGCGACAAAATTCACTATAGCAATATTGCCACCAAGTTGATATAGCAAAAAGATACTTTGAATATGATGGCATTATATTCAAAACAAGAAGATAGCTACCATGCCAATATAGTCACCAAAACTGTAGCTACCAAGAAAATATAGTCACTTTGACAATGTAGCTATCTTCATAATACATTCTCACGACAAAATATCCAAAATGATACCCACCATGAAAATGTAGTCACCTTCCCACTATGGGTTCTTTTGCAATATAGCCACCATAATAATACATTCACCATGACAGTACTGAATCCATAACAATATATTCATCATGAAAATATAATAATCTTGGCAATATAACTACTATGAAATTATAGTCATAATGACAATATAGCCAAAACGACAATATTGTT
This sequence comes from Panulirus versicolor, assembly GCA_032361705.1. Classification (NCBI taxonomy): domain Eukaryota; kingdom Metazoa; phylum Arthropoda; class Malacostraca; order Decapoda; family Palinuridae; genus Panulirus; species Panulirus versicolor. The sequence goes on along the minus strand of JAUUDZ010410536.1, from coordinate 1,761 downwards.
ACCTTAATAATATAGTTATCATGATAATGTATCGCTTATGACAAAATTTGCATGATTGAATAAATGACAATATATCAACTAAAAAAAAGATTACTGTGCCAATATTGCCTGGTGATATTATATACATCATAGTCATATAACCAAAATGATATGATAGCCATCATGACGGTATGTTCATAATGACAATACTAACACTATGAAAATATATTCAACATGACACTATAGCTACACTGACAATAAAGCCATCTTCACAAAACAGTAACAGAATGACCCTACCATGAAAATATAGCCACCTTGCCACTATGGCTTCCATTGTAAAGTAGCCACCATAATGATACATTCACCATAACATTACTGAAACCATAACACTATAGCATAACATGACAATGTAGTCACCTGATGATTTATTCAAAATGAAAATTTCGTTTCTATAATGATATATCCTTAAGGGCAATATCAACACCATTAAAAAGGCTACCATGATAATACAGTCACCATGACATTATAACCATCATGATGAAATAGTCAACCTGACAAAATAGTCACCATGACAATATGTTGTCAGCTTAATTAGTATAGTTATCATGATAACTATGATAACCAAAATGAGAAGATGATGACGTTATATTCATAATGACAATACTACCACTATGAAAATATGCTCCTCATGACACTCTAGCTACAATGACAATTAAGCCATCTTCACAAAAAAGCAACATGCAAAATTCAGCAAACGACAATACAGCCACCATTATAGTACATCCATCATGACTATGAGGTTACGATATAAATCAATACTATGCTATATTGTTATGTTTCAGTACTGTCATGGTAAATGTATTATCATGGTAGCTATATTGCAATAGAAGCCATAGCGTCAAGGTTGCTATATTTTCATTTCAGGATCATTTTGTTACGGCAAATATGATGCATTTGTGAGTTTACCCTTATGGTGAATGTGTTGCCATTAATTCTATATTGTCATTGAATTTATTGAATTGATGGCAATATTGTCATAGAGACTGAATCTTTATGTTGCCTGTATGGTCATCATGGTTGTATTTTCATCATGACTATATGGTCATGGTGACTATATTGCCATTAAGATTGTATTGTTATGATACCTTTATTGCCATGTTGGCTACATTCTTAGGTGAATATATTGCCATGATGGCTATACGTCATTTTTGTTATATGACAAGGATATGACTGTCTTTTCATGTTGGCGATAATGTCTGAGTAGCTATATTGTCAGGTTAGCTATATTGGTTTGGTGGGTATTTTTTTTTTCCGTTGGTATATCGCGAAGATGGCCTTACCACCATTTTGGCTATACTGGCATGGTGACATAGAGTCTTACCCACTAAACTGTTGTTGTGGATATGTTCCATGGGATTGCATAATCATAGTAGCAACATTGTCAAGGTTACTCTATTTTCATGGTAGCTACATTGTCGTGCTGACGATATTGGCATGGTGGCTGTATTTTTATTTTCAATATATTGCCATCCTAACTACATTATCTTGGTCGCTATATTTACTTGCTGGTTATATTGCTATGGTTAATTCTGTCGTTGGGGATATATTTTGTCATTAACTACAATTTTGTTTTAATCATATGATCATGATAACAATGTTTTCATGGTGGCTTATTTGGTAATGTGAGTGCAAGTGTATGGATATCATATTATCATGTCACTATATTGTCATGGTTTTTATACTGTGATGGTGTTTATGTCAGCCTCCTGATGATATTATCAT
>JAUUDZ010410525.1:0-11038 GCA_032361705.1 Panulirus versicolor | reverse complement strand
TCAGTAACTGACGAATTCCTGGACGTTGGCTGAGTTGAGGATCCGGGAATAGCTACCAGAGATCATCATCCCCAGGCGCTCTATCTGGTAGGCTTTCAACCATAAGTAGTTGAAAGACTTCTACGTCGTTTAATCCTCTTCGTCTAAATAGGTTGTTTTGGTAAGTCTGCCCTACTGGTTACGTCAGTGGAAACGATTGGATGACTTCAAGGACTCCAGGTATCTCTTTATTTCTGAAGGATTTATTCTCGTTCTGTATACCCGAGTAAATTTAAGAAAGGCACCCGAATGGAAATGCAGCAAGGATGAAAATGAGATCGTAGAACGGATGAGTTGAGAGTTAGAAACTGAGGAACAAGCTAGAGAACTACTCCTTTAAGATAAATGTCATGATAATAATGTATCACCTCCGCCAGATACGGTCAACCAGGGGGAAATTACTTCCCGTTGGCTGTTTCAGAATGACGACTTGGAAATTCCTGGAGACCCAGCTCCAAACACTCTCGGTGTGAAAAGAGTAACAAAGAAAGTTGATGGCCAGAGAGTGAATACAAGTGCCATTATGATAACATTCGTCAGCCCGGAAGTCCCATACAAAGTAAATATTGGCTGGAGAGATGATGTCAAACAAAACATCCCACATCCCCAGCTCAGTGTTTTTTTTTTTTTTTGTTGATTATAGGCAAAGGACAAATGTAAGATTGATTATCGTAAATCTTTAGTTTCTGGGGGACTCGTGTGAGACATCCCATGCATGTGCAATATTAATTAATTAAATGTCGTAATTGTGCAGATGAACTCAAGTCCAATTACAGAAATGGCAGTGACATAAGAAACAAAAAATATCTTACCTTCTATATACACCGAAAACACTGGATTTGCGGAATGAATAAGAGATGTGAATGGAACCTTCTCTGAAGAGGTCTTTCCCTAATGCATTCAAGAGCTTCGCCTGTAATGGCAGATCAGCAATCACAAACTGTTCCTCCAGAGGAAAAGGATTATAAGCATCTCCAACTGACACTTATCAACCTGCACGCCCCCACAGTGCTGGTGGATCAAGTGCCTCTTCTGATGCCGTCGGGTGGGGGAGGGTGGTGTCATCGTTCTGATAGCTTTCTGAGGGGGGTAACATAAGGGAGGCGGCTTCTGGGTGAGGGTGAGGGTGGGGTGGAGGTGCGCCTTTCAAGTGCTTCATCGTAGGAACATCTTTTGGGGAGAATCCTTTGGGCACTTACCCAAAGTTGATTAGTGAGAATAAGTCTTTGGTTGATGAATTTGGGGAGACGATCCCCGAGCACTTCATCAGGCATCTCCTGTATCCTGATCCTAAACCAGAAAATCATTGCTTTACCCTAAAGCTCGAGGAACTACTTAGAATAAGGAGTTCTTAATTAATTAGAAGTATTGCTTTTAGTGGAGAGTACTTAACATTGGAAGTGTTCAGGAATATTGTCTCATTTGGAAGATCTTACAATTTCATTGAACGAAACCTCCGGTAAAATCATGTGTTCCTGCTTGAAACCGATGTAGGAAAAGAGAGCTTAACCCTTGGATATGACTATGAATGTTGTGAATCCGAACCTTCTCATGGCAATAGGGCTAAAGGAAATGTAGTTCTTCTGTGGACTTACAAGCAATAGTATTAAGAGTAAGTTTGGAATCAATATTACTTTCTGCTTCTAATCTTTATTCCAGAAGTATCTATACAAAGATTCAGAACTATATAGATGAACTACCAAGCCACTTTTATTCTGTCTTGTGAATCCATTGCGCACAACCCAGCGCCAGGAAAAGACAAAAAGACAAAAAAAAAAAAAAGCCACATTCTCACTCACACAGCTCCCTTTCCACATCCAGTCCCTCCAAAACTTTCCATGGTTTATCCCAGACGCTTCACATGCCCTGGTTCAATCCATTGACAGCACGTTGACCCCGGTATACCAGGGACATAGAATGAAATAACAGAGAGGGACATTTATTGAAGATTTGATATCACACTTTGACGGTATTCTTGATGATGGTTACCTTACTTGCCACTATGTAAACACTGGAAAACTGTACTGTTGATCGATCATCTTGTTCTAGTTGTATTTTCAAAGATTGTATCAAAACCTTCACGGTAGTGATCACTTTACAATTCCACTGAGTAGAGAAGAAACTTCTACACCCAATAGGCGTCTTAGGTGGAAACCCGAGATGGCCCAGTTTTTATGACTCTATAACTAGAGCTTCAACCATACAACGAGTGGGTGAATTTCTTTTGGCTCAAGAAGAAACACCAAACCTGAAAAAGTTTTGAAAGAGAATAAAGAAGTTGTTTGAAAAGTTTCCTCCCGCTCTTTTTGCCTTGCCTTAATGATCAGGGTGTTGAAGGTAATGACCCACTTCTGCGGTCGCAAATATTCTTGATGAAAAATTCTCATTGGTGTCTGGTGTCAGCAGATACACCACGGGAGTTCTTTGAAAGTGGACAAGGAGAGGTCTTTCCCCTATCTGTCTCCTCTAGTAAGTAAGGGGTCTGTAATGAACCAGTTCGTGTGAAGGACTGATATCACCTTATCAGATAATGGATCTACTGCTCCACGGGAGGATGACTTAGGCTCTGATATGCTAAAACGTCTTCCTGAAACATCCTTGTAATTTTTGTTTCACCAAACATGGACACTTGGTTAGAAGGTAAAGATCCGATCATTGCTTCAGGTAATAGACCTATTCCTCTGACTTGTAGTCTTTGCAGACTAATAGAATGACCGATGATTGAGTGGTTTGTTATCTTGAAAGACATGATTACGTCACTCAGTTAACAACATGGCTTCGATCTTCCACAGACCCCGTGATACGAATATCAAGTGAGATTCAGAATGGATTTGCGAGTCGTCATCGCACGATAGTAGTGTGTTCATTGACTGAGACAAAACCTCTGTAATGGTATTCGAAGATACGGTATCATGAAGACTGTTTCATTCAATAGAACTTCCAGGCGGAGGAAATTGAATGTGAAGGCTGCAAGTGAGGGCTGTAGAGAATGCCCTCGGGAAGGTGTGCCGCAGGGCAGCGTGTTATGTGTTACCTGCTTCATAACTGCCATTGATCGTGTTGTTGACGCTGGTCTAGAGGGTATCGAATCATTCCTTTTGTGTTGATGACTTGGCTTGGTATTGTCCATCATCGTATCCTAAAAGTTGCCATGAGACGCTTGCAAGCCGCTGTCGATAAGATGATAATCGAATACGCAGGTAACTCTGGTTTTGATTTCCCTGAACAAAAACCACAGCTCTACGTTTTACAAAATCAACTTACCAGAAAAGATCAACAGTTTCACATATACTGCTGAACGGAATTCTTATTCCAGATAAAGAGAGAGGCAAAATTTTCGGGCGTGATTTTTGACAGAGTAAGCAGTGACCACTCATATTCAAAACCGCCCAAGGAAAGTGACAAGAGTCGGTAAATATTTTGAAGGTAGTGTCTCAGTAACGGGGATCAGATAGGAAAACCACCATGAGGTTATATGAAATAGAGAATGAACTATGGTTGGTGAGATAGAGAATGGACTATGGTGGGTGAGATAGAGAATGGACTATGGTTGGCAGATATAATGTTGGGCTACTGAAAACATCCTGAAAATGTTAGAACTCCTTCATCGTGGGTTTAGAACATTTACAGGAACATTCAGCTCCTCTTAAACCAAGCCTGTAGACAGGTTCTGGAGAGCTGCCTAAGATGCTATGAGCTTGAAGTCCCTCCTTAGGCTTAAACGTACACCATCTAACCCTACACGTGAATATGATTTTGCCGCTGTGTGAGGACTGAGGTAAGATCAGCATCCGAAATTCTGTGAATCTTTTAATTTAAGGATTAAGAATGCCATTAATGGGAGTGGTTTGGACTTGAACACCAATTAAGTAGTAGATTCTGCTTGGTTCCCGTCCTCGAAGGGTCCCAAGATAAGACTTTGCAGGGACTGGTTGAAAATAATCAAGTGTCACGTTGCCTCTGTAATAGCATGATTCTAATCACGCAAACGTGAGAAAAAAAAAAAAAAAGATGTTGATGGCTCAAAATGTGATAAGGTGTAGGTTTTGCTGTAGATACTGAAGATTAATCTCGTACAGCAAAACTAACAAAAATTATTTATAGAGGTATATGGTATTCGTGCTGTACCTCACATTGATTATATGAGGGGCATGAAAAATTTTTGGTAGCTGTTATATGGCAGGCTAGATGGGACTTGAAAGGCCGAAATGATAAAACTTTACGGGAGGATAGAAAAAGATGGTGAAGTATGGCGTTCCTCCAATATGAGTCGCCATTTTCAAACAATTCTTTGTCGACTGAGGATTATTGGTCATATTGTGTTGACCCGTGGGTACATAATGGAGAGGACACCTGCCCCAGCATGTGACACCTGCAGTTGCCCACTATAGAACATGCACTAACGGAATGTGAAAGATTGAGTACTCTCTGAGTCAGATATAAATTATGTAATAAGAATAGACGGAATATGATTATCTGAGAAATTTTAGATCACTGTTATTATAGACTGGTGAATTTTATAAAGGATGGCCAAATGTGTAATTTGACATGAAAATTTTTAACATTATACATAACTTTTAAGGAAAACAAATAGTGTTTGGTAATTTTATGTAGATAACTTCAAATATTTTGATGTCATTTTCATGCTAATAAGAGGTGAATAACCATAAGGTTCTGGCGCTTTAAATATTCCACAAAATCAGATCTAATTTTTCTCTCTTTTTTTTTTCTTTAGAATAGCATGTGTGAAACTTTTGATATGAGGGATATGGCCTTTGACAGACCACAGGATCGTGCTAGGGAAAGTAGCCAAACAAAACATGAGAAGTAAGACAGGAAGATGGATCGAAGAATTTGCACTAACCGAAAATTCAGATAGACCCATGTGTGGGGATGTTCTGTCGGGGTGCCACCAGGAATTGTACAATATTAACCTCATTTTCCATCTTCATGTTGATTACAGACTTTCACCAAGTGGTAGACGAAAGCACAGTCAGTCAGGTGTTTTGTTGATGACGTTGGAGTAAGTGAAATGTTTGGTTCAGATGATGGAAAACGAGATGCAAAATTTCCCTCGGTGCAACCTACAGTAAATAGGCAGAAATGGACCTGATGGAAGTCAGTGAAATTGAAGCAGATGAGTCTTGTACAAAGGCCTCACATAGGAAAGTGATGGAACGTAAAAGAAGCTTCAGATATCTATTTAAGTCATACAAGAGGAGCTACTAGAACTTAATGATGATGCTCACGGTATTGAACTACTGAGCCAAGTGGTAAGTAGTATGATAATGAGAATTTCCACTACAGGAGACAGACACTAATGATGAAAATGATCACCGTTTACTTAAGGAGGTCAGTTTGATACGGCTGTGTTGTATGGTCGTCATCCAGATAATGTTATTGTGCCGTATGGTGATCAAGTCAACAAACAAGCGGATGTATATAAGAGAAATTGTAAGAAAAAAGAATAATGATGGGAAGAAACATCTAAACTGTGGTGGGAGGCTGAAAGAACTGGAACTTTACAGCCGAGGTTGAAGACGAAAAACATACGTGATTTACATAAGGCATAAATTAATGGTATAAAGAATTATATTCTGGGCCTAAAAGCCTCTTAGCAAGAAAACACGCAGAGTTTTAAAAGTGCACAAGAATATCTCTGGATATAGGAAAAAAAATGTTAAGCGAGAATGTACGAGAATTCAGATTATTGGATGGAAAGACAACTCAGTGCACTAGCAAGCGAAAGAAATGGAAACCATGTTGAAGCACAACAAGGACAGAAACATGGAAAGGAAGCTCAGATGAACCCAGGGTTGACAGTGGTTATATATGTGTTGTTAGCGGAAAGAAGCAGTACTACCACGTGGACTACGCTTGTCCTACTACCTTCTGGCAGTATCTGTTCGGGGATTCTCGTTGGTAGGTAGATATTCTCATTTAACATAACATGTCTGGGTCATATGAAGGATTTGCAACATACTGTTTCAAAAGGGATTAAATGTAGTTCTCAGCATATAGAAATGAAGGTATTTTGGGCATCGAATTAACTTTAATCCAGATCATCGGATGAGTTTAGCAGCCGTGAATGTACGTTTCTATACAGAACTTTATTTTATACTGTAGGATGTGTAGAATATATAGATGAGAACTACGTCATTTTTATGTAATATTCGATGTTTGGGCTACATATTGTGATCAAGGTCTGACGATGATTACCTGGACATACAGTAATTGTCAGTGTAACGTTCGCACGTATATTTCACGTGGCGCTGCTAGCGAGCCATGTGTTGATTTTCATTATTATGAAGAAATGAAAAATGCGATTTATTTTTTTCATGGTCATGCAAGGGTTTGTGTGTCTCTCTCGAAAATGACCCGGATTCCTTTTACACGGGACTCTGATCCCCTTACTGATGCAGTAAGTTGATAACTTTTCTGTGATTGTATGCCGGACTAGTCGGTATTAGCGATGGGTATATTGATACTTTCCCCAAGTCGTATGATTTTCCCTTTCCTTGTCTCGACATAGAGTTACAGCTGGATTTTTTAACTTTTCTCACAGAAGAGTTCTTGCTAATATCGTGATTAATGCCGTGTCGTTTTTTTGGTGTGTGAGGGGATCAGTGTTAGCTGCTGCAGGCTGCTGTGTGGGTATATACACATTGCTATCTTAAAGTCTGGACAAAATATTGGGTTAGAACAGTTGATCAAGCCGATCATCCTTCCCTGGCCCCCACCTGGGACGCTCTTGACACCCGGCCCCTTAACCCTAGTCTACCTCGGAGTAGCCCAGGGCTGGCTGGCTGGATGCTGGGAGAAATTAAACTGTGACGAAAATAAACTGGTTAAGAAAACTTGTTTAGCCCATCGATGGCGGCTGGTCGGCGGGATAACCTGGATGTATTGACTTTTTTTTTTTGAAGTTAACGTCATCATTTTGGTTGCACTCTGTATTGGTCACCAGTTAAGGAGAGGTTAGTACGACGTAGGTTGTTTTTTCCCCACACACATGTAAGAAGACATTGCCAGTTATGTTGCTTTTTCCTTAAATTAACAGAGGATGGTTCCAGTTAGCATGAGTGAAGTGGTTTGGTTGAGATGGATCTTGAATTCATAATTGATTTAACGGTGTGCATATGATGGATTCTCCTTCTTCCTTCCAACGAGTTAGAACATTTTTTTTTTTGATCAAAGGCTTAGCCATCCATGTCGGGCAAGGGGGACTACCTGTATATTAATAACCGGACAGATCTCACTCACTGACCGCCAGATCTTACCCTCTGGAATGGTAATGTCGCTCCTCGCGCCAGCTGACCCAGAACAGCTCTGCTTCATATCTCAATACCAAGTATTGTCTTCTTTTCCATCTTTAAGTGAGAAAAGCTTCGTTCATTATCGTACACTTTACAATAACAAGACGAAATATAAATCCTGAGTATTTGACCCCGTCTTATCTTTGGAGTAAATGTACTTGAATGTGTGTGTTTATGTTATTAGTTCAGTTTTAGGTAAGTATGTCTGTTAGCTGTAGGTTGTTTATTCAGATCACATGATATTCTTAACCAAAACCAGCTAAGATAAAAATCATATAATTCATCGTAAACATATGTGTTGGTTGGTTGGTTGGCAGGTGAATTAGGTGCTAGGCTCATCACTGTGTCCCAGGCCGTCGCGATGAAATTTCTGTGACCAACTTAAAAGTCTTTCACACTCTCTTAAGGTGATGATGACTTATTCCAAGAACACTTACAGTGTCTATGCGTATGACTTTTGACCTTTGTTAAACTTTTACTTCCTTATCAGCCGTGTGAGAATGGTGTAGGAACGTGGAGAGTTAGAGGGAACGCCAGGTAATGGAAGGTCTGGTGTTAAATGACAAGGTTATAGCTGTCGGACAGTACATGGGAAAGCCAGATATAATGATATCCTATATTCTTGATTAGTACAGATGGAGACAGGATAGTAAAACAGAAGGCTCCTCACAACCCACCACTATAGATGGAGACAGGATAGTAAAGTAGAAGGCTCCTCCCCACCCACCACTATTGATGGAGTAGGGATAATAAGCAGAAGGAGAGGTACACCTGAGCACCTGGGAGGCACACTCAAGCCTCACAAACGAGTCTTGGGTGGAAAGGTGTGCTGGTAGTCAGACCTTCGTTAACCCAGGAAATTACATTTAGACGTCACTGCGTGAGTATGATATTGTGGGGTCAGACGGAGGAAGGTGGGTCAGGGGTCGGCTGCCACCGAGGTAGGACGGGTGGTAGAGAACTTGGGGAAGGAGGTGGTAGAAAACTTGGGGAAGGAGGTGATAGAAAACTTGGGAGTAGAGGGTAGTAGAGAACGTTCCCGTCGATGGTCGTGGGGAAACCGAACGTATGAGCAACGAGTTGGTAGAGGAGAGGCCGGGGGGGTTGGAGAGAGAGAGAGAGAGAGAGAGAGAGAGAGAGAGAGAGAGAGAGAGAATAGGTAGTTGTAGGATTTCCCTGAGATGAACAGACCAGTATGATAGTGTGAGAGAGACCCAGGAGACAGTGCACTGGTGAAGCGCAAAGGGACAGGGGCAGGAAACAGGTCACTAGTTGAAGTGAGAGAGACAGAACACTGATGCAGTGTTGAGAGACAGAGGAAGGAGACAAAACACTGGTGAAGTGTTGAGAGACAGAGGAAGGAGACAAAACACTGGTGAAGTGTTGAGAGACAGAGGAAGGAGACAGATCACTGGTGAAGTGTTGAGAGACAGAGGAAGGAGACAGAACACTGGTGAAGTGTTGAGAGACAGAAAGAGCCAGAACACTGGTGAAGTAAGAGAGACAGAGGCAGAAGACAGAACGCACTTGGATGTCAGTCATAGATCTGTATGCCCTGCAGCCCACCACCAAACGGATGTTCTCCTCTGCTTCCCCGTCTGTCTTCACACATTATCACTCACTTTGACACCTTTTCCACTGCTTCTTGGTCATTTGCCGGTCTCCAGCGTAATTGTATGCTTTAGTGTACGTGTTTTAAAAGGGCGGATGTGTGTTGAAGGTATGGTCTTCTTGGAGTGGGTGTGTGTATTTCTTAGTGAGGTTTGATGCGTCTTCCTGAGGGTTTGTGCGTCATAGATAAGGTGTATGTTAAAGAGGATGCATGATTTTTGTTTTGTGTGCGTGTGTGTGTGTGTGTTACAAGTCTTGTATTCCCTGAGAAAGGGTGAAAATATGTTAGTGATTCAGAGTGTGTATGTGTGTGTGTGTGTGTGTGTGTGTGTGTGTGTGTGTCAGAGGGAGAGAATATTTCGAAGTAGAAGAGGGTTTGTCTTGGAGAGGGTACATATGCTATGGAGAGGGTATGAGTCTTAGGATGTGCGTGTGTCTTGGAAAGGATATTTGTGTTAGAGGCTGAGTCTGTTAACCAGGGCATATGAACCTTAGAGAAGATATGTAAGCTTTGTCAGGTGTGTCTGTTCGTTTGTGTCGTATATAGAATTTGTTATAGTGAGGGATATGATCTACAGAGGCTTAATTCCTTTTCCCTCTACTGATACCGAATGGTTCAGCACCTTGTTTGTTGCCTTGCGCAACACTTTGCGTCATCCTGTGTGATCTTGCATGACACATTGTGTCCTTATATAACTTTTTTATGGCTTCACTGGTTTCGCCTGGCATTATGAAGGTCCTTAAGGGTCGGGTCTGAGGCCAGGCCAACACACCCGAAGGGCCTTACAGGCGTCGTAGTGGAGGATCGAACCCTCGTGCTCAAGAGGTTAGATTGAAAGTTTGGAGTGGGCGGGAACACGTGAAGCTGTGTGACTGTACGTCCACCAGGGGCATTTATGGAGGCTGGTCGTGTGGAAGGGCGGGAGAGCTGGAGGAGGTGATTACCGCCACACGTATCCACGCCAGCCACCCAGCTTATTGCTTCCAGGAAACCCGGTAACTCCTTCCTAATGAGGCTTCGAGTAAAGCCCAAGATTTGCGGCGATTAAAGTTTTAATTACGTCAACATGCGTTTAATAAGGTTTTCCAGAGGATTTTATGGGCTCATTGCCAATGGTTATCCCAGTTAAGAGGCGCCTGGCCACTTCAGGGTTTTCATTAACTTGTAGGTTCAGTTGGCCACATTTCCGCCTGATGCAATACCTGGTGTGTGTGTGTGTTGTGAGATGTGGCAACTATGTGGTCTTTGTATACATCTCACAAAACACGTCAGCTGTTGTCTCAGGCGGAAATGTGGCCAGCTATACTTCCTCTATTTACTTCACCCAGCCACAGATAGCATCCTGTGGAGTCACTGTCATTATTGATTCCTTTCGTTTAACTTATGGAAGTAATTTGTTTTCTTTGACATTCTACGTACAGTACACTTAAAGTAATACAAGAATGGTGAAAAAACAATATACATATTGTATAAATGTCGTACGATATCTGTGTGGACTATACATGTGTAGTCATGTACATTGTAACATCAACGTTTAGGCTGGTGTAACATCGTAACAGTATCCATTGATGATGCTTTTAATAAAGTGTGGGACATAGACTGACAGGGGCCGCGATATGGACCAATTTGTTGCTGGTTAACAAACTTTTGATTCGCTGAGTGATACACTCGCCAAGTTTTCTGGCTGGCGAAATTGGCAGCAGCTTTTTACGTCGTGCCTGGTGATGAGAGGGTCAGGTCAGCACGGTGTTATGGTGTTATATGTGGTGATGAGAGGGTCAGGTCAGCACGGTGTTATGGTGTTATATATGATGATGAGAGGGTCAGTTCAGCACGGTGTTATGGTGTTATGTCTGGTGATGAGAGGGGTCAGGTCAGCACGGTGTTATGGTGTTATGTCTGGTGATGAGAGGGGTCAGGTCAGCACGGTGTTATGGTGTTATATATGGTGATGAGAGGGTCAGTTCAGCACGGTGTTATGGTGTTATATATGGTGATGAGAGGGTCAGTTCAGCACGGTGTTATGGTGTTATGTCTGGTGATGAGAGGGGTCAGGTCAGCACGGTGTTAT
>JAUUDZ010410504.1:0-15187 GCA_032361705.1 Panulirus versicolor | reverse complement strand
TCTCACATACATTCTTCAAAGCAAACACCTGATCCACACATCCTCTACCACTTCTGAAACCACACTGCTCTTCCTCAGTCTGATGCTTTTTACATACCTTGACCCTTTCAATCAATACCCTCCCATATAATATTCCAGGAATACTCAACAAACTTATACCTCTGCAATTTGAACACACCTTTATCCCCTTTGCCTTTGTACAATGGCACTATGCATTCATTCCACCAATCCTCAGGCACTTCACCATGAACAGTACATAGATTGAATATCCTTACCAACCAGTCAACAACATAGTCACCCCCTTTTTTAATGAATTCCACTGCAATACCATCCAAACCCACCGCCCTACCGGCTTTCATCTTCTGTAAAGCTTTCACTACCTCTTCTCTGTTTACCAAACCATTCCCCCTGACCCTGTCACTTCTCACACCACCTCGACCAAAACACCCTATATCTGCCACTCTATTATCAAACGCATTCAACAAGCCTTTGAAATACTCACTCCATCTCCTCACTTCACCACTACTTGTTATTACCTCCCCAATAGCCCCCTTCACCTATGTTCCCATTTGTTCTCTTGTCTCATGCACTTTATTTACCTCCTTCGAAAACATCTTTTTATTCTACCTAAAATTTAATGATACTCTCTCACCCCAACTCTCATTTGCCCTTTTTTTCACCTCTTGTACCTTTCTCTTGATCTCCTGCCTCTTTCTTTTATACATCTCCCATTCATTTGCATTATTTCCCTGCAAAAATCATTCAAATGCCTCTCTCTTCTCTTTCACTAACAATCTTACTTCTTCATCCCACCACTCACTACCCTTCCTAATCTGCCCACCTCCCACGCTTCTCATGCCACAAGCATCTTTTGCGCAAACCATCACTGCTTCTCTAAATACATCCCATTCCTCCCCCACTCCCCTTATGTCATTTGCTCTCACCTTTTTCCATTCTGCACTCAATCTTTTCTGGTACTTCCTCACACACGTTTTCTTTCCAAGCTCATTTACTCTCTCCACTCTCTTCACCCCAACATTCTCTCTTCTTTTCTGAAAACCTCTACAAATCTTCACCTCCACCTCCAGTTGCCCCTCTCAGCACATTAACATCCAAAAGTCTCTCTTTCACGCGCCTATCAGTTAACTCACTATCCAATGATGCTCTCTGGCCATCTCTCCCACTTACATATGTATACTTATGTATGTCTCTCTTTTTACACCAAGTATTTCCAATCACCAGTACTTTTTCAGCACACAAATCTACAAGCTCTTCACCATTTCCATTTACAGCACTGAGCACCCCATGTACACCAATTATACCCTCAACTGCCACATTAACACGTATTCCAATAACGCCTTTTGACCATCTCTCCTACTCACATATGTATACTTATTTATATCTTTTTTTTTTTAAACCAGGTATTTCCAATCACCAGTCCTATTTCAGCACGCAAAACCACAAGCTCTTCACCATTTCTATTTACAACACTGAACACCCTATGTACACCAATTATACCCTCAACTGCCGCATTATTCACCTTTGCATTCAAATCATCCATCACTATAACCCTGTCTCGGGCACACTTATTCAGCTGCTCCCAAAACACTTGCCTCTCATGATCTTTCTTATGACCAGGTGCATAGGCACCAATAATCACCCATTTGTCTCTATCCACTTTCAGTTTTAACAGATAGGGACATCGGTGAAGGGGGCAAATTGGGAGGTAATAGCAAGTAGTGATGATGTGAGGATATGGAGTGAATATTTTGAAGGTTTGTTGAATGTGTTTGATGATAGAGTGGCAGATATAGGGTGTTTTGGTCTGAGTGCTGTGCAAAGTGAGAGAGTCAGGGAGAATGGTTTGGTGAACAGAGAAGAGGTAGTGAAAGCTTTGCGGAAGATGAAAGCCGGCAAGGCGGCGGGTTTGGGTAGTATTGCAGTAGAATTTATGAAAAAAGGGGGTGCCTGTTTTGTTGATTGGTTGGTAAAGATATTCACTGTGTGTATGGATCATGGTGAAGCGTCTGAGGATTGGCGGAATGCATGCATAGTGCCATTGTACAGAGGCAATGGGGATAAAGGTGAGTGCTTAAATTACAGAGGCATAAGTTTGTTGAGTATTCCTGGGAAATTGTATGGGAGGGTATTGATTGCAAGGGTAAAAACATGTACAGAGCACAGACTGGGGAAGAGCAGTGTGGTTTCAGAAGTGGTAGCGGATGTGTGGATCAGGTGCCTGCTTTGAAGAATGTGTGTGAGAAATACTAAGAAAAACAGATGGATTTGTATGTAGTATTTATGGATCTGGAGAACGCATACAATAAAGTTGACAGAGATTCTTTGTCGAAGGTTTTATGAGTATATGGTGTGGGAAGTAAGTTGCTAGAAGCAGTGAAAAGTTTTTACCAAGGATATAAAGCATGTGTACGAGTAAGAAGAGAGGAAAGTGACTGGTTCCCAGTGGATGTCGGTTGGCGGCAGGGGTGCGTGATGTCTCCATGGTTAATATGTTTATGGAGGGGGTGGTTAGGGAGGTGAATGCAAGATTTCTGGAAAGAGGGGCAAGTATGCAGACTGTTCTGGATGAGAGGGCTACGGAAGTGAGTCAGTTGTTGTTCGCTGATGATACAGCGATGGTGGCTGATTTGAGTGAGAAACTGCAGAAGTTGGTGACTGAGTTTGGTAAAGTGTGTGAAAGAAGAAAGTTGAAAGTAAATGTGAATAAGAGGAAGGTTATTAGGTATAGTAGTGTTGAGGGACAAGTTAATTGGGAGATACATTTGAATGGAGAAAAACTGGAGGAAGTGGAGTGTTTTAGATGTCTGGGAGTGGACTTAGCTGCGGATGGAACCTTGGAAGCGGAAGGAGTCACAGGATGGTGGAGGAGGCGAAGGTTCTGGGGGCATTGAAGAATGTGTGGAAGTCAAGAACGTTATCTCGGAGAGGAAAAATGTGTATGTTTCAAGGAACAGTGGTGCCAACAGTGGTATATGGTTGTGAGGCATGGGCTATAGATAGGGCTAAGCTGAGGAACGTGGATGTGTTGGAAATGAGATGTTTGAAGGCAATATGGGGTGTCAGGTGTCAGGGTGTCAGGTGGTTTGATCAAATAAGTATTGAAAGGGTAAGAGAGATGTTCGGTAATAAAAACAGTGGGAGAGAGAGCAGATGAGGGTGTGTTGAAATGGTTTGGACACATGGTGAGAATGAGTAAGGAAAGATTGACAAAGAGGATATATGTGTCAGAGGTGGAGTGAAGGACAAGCGGGAGACCAAATTGGAGGTGGAAGGATGGAGTGGAGAAAGATTTTGAGCGCTCGGTGCCTGAGTATGCAGAGGGTGAAAGGCGTTCAGGGAACGTAGTGAATTAGAACGATGTGGTATACCGGGGTCGATTTGCTGTCAATGGATTGAACCAGGGCATGTGAAGCGTCTGGGGTAAACCATGGAAAAGTCTGTCGGGCCTGAATGTGGAAAGGGAGCTGAGGTTTCGGTGCATTACACATGACAGCCAGAGACTGAGTGTGAACGAATGTGGCCTTTGTTGTCTTTTCCTGGCGCTATCTCGTTGGGGGGAGGGGGGGGGGATGCTATTTCATGTGCCGCGGGGTAGCGACGAGAATGGATGAAGGCAGCAAGCATGAATATATATATATGTATATATATATGTATATGTCTGTGCATGTATATGTATGTATACGTTGAAGTGTATATGTATGTATATGTGCGTTTATGTATATACATTATGTGGGTGGGTTGGGCCATTCCTCGTCTGTTTCCTTGTGTTACCTCATTGACGCGGGAGACGGCGATTAAGTATAATAAATAAAATGAATAATATGGTTATAGGATCTTTTTCACTAAGAATCATTGGGTCCATATGGCATATGACTGTTCATACAGGAGAAAATTGTAACTGGACTCTACCTGAATGAGGTTATGCCTTGAGTGGAAAATCACCTTCAGTAAAGTTTTATTATCCTCAGTGGATGAAATAGGATACAGTCTTTTCCCTCCAAATAAGTCCATCATTTCCCTGCTACTAAAAGCAGCACAATCTTAAAAATGAAGAAACCCTACAAAGGGGACAAGAGTTATACAGTTACAAATTAAACCAGAAGAGAGAATTCAGATGTTGAAAGAGCCAAAAGACCACTAACAGAGGAATTATATAAGGAAACACATGATCATTCATACAGGAGAAAATCCATTCAAATGTTTCCAATGCCAAAGGACTTTCTTTTTATTGCAATAGTTTAGTGAAGCACATGACTGTTCATAGAGGAGAGAGGCCATTTTCATGCATACACAAAGAGTCATTCTTTGTGAAGGGTATTTGATGCAGCACAAGATTATTCATTTGTAAGAAAAACCAACTGAATCTTCATCTTTTCCCTGAAAGGTTGTGAAACAAATGAGTATTCATAGAGGAGAGAAGCCACAGGAATGTTCACAATAACAGAAGACATTCTTCCAGGAGATTGTTTTAGAGCAGCACATGACTAGTCCTACAAAATATACATGGTATGAGTATATATGCTACCAAATGGCTGTAAAATTCATTTTGTACAACACATGACTCTTCATATAAAAGAGAAGCTATTCTAATGCACACACTGCCAATAGTCATTCTTTGTAAAGGGTAACTACATGCAAAACATTAGTGTTCATGTAAAAGAAAAGCCAAATGAATGTTCACAATACCAGAGAGCTTTTTCCTGACAAATCATTTAGTGAAGCATATGACTTTTCATACAGGAGTAAAACCATATTAATATCATCTTAGTCAAAATACTTCCTCCCAAATGATATTTTAGTGTCATGTAACCAGTTATAGGATAGGGGAGAAAGAATACTTCCCACGTATTCCCTGCATGTTGTAGGTGATTAAAAGGGAAGGAAGCGGGGGCTGGAAATCCTCTCCTCTCGTTTTTAATTTTCCAAAAGAGGGAACAGAGAAGGGGACCAAGTGAGGATATTCCCTCAAAGGCTCAGTCCACTGTTCTTGATGCTACCTCACTAATGCGGGAAATGGCGAATAGTATAAGAAAAAGAAAATAATAACTTTAGTATTTCATAGCTGTACATATTACTTAAAGACCTCCTAAAGAATTCATTTATTACAAAACAAAAATACTCACCTGGGAGAAAAGCAATAAGAATGCTTATTGTGCTAAAACACCTTCTTTATCAGGACATACTTCATGAAGGATATGATCGTTCATACAAGAGTGAAGTCATATGAAAGGGCACATTACAATAAGTGTTTCTCACAAAGAAGTAATTTAGTGCAGCACAGCCAGACAACATACTGATACATATATAAATGCATATTTAATGAACAGGCCTCCTCCCAATGATATCATTAATTTGCAGCACATGGACATTGACATTGGAAAAAGGCCATATCAGCATTTCTTGTGTTTGAAGACTTCCATAGTGAGGGCATATATCATGAAGTTTATGACCATTCATACAGGAGTGCAGCCATATGAACGGTCACATTGCCAAAAATCCTTCTTATTGAAGAGTAATGTAGTTCATACAAGAAATAAGTTCAAAGTGACATTGTTTTTCTCAGGGAAGTCATTTAGTAATGTACACATAGTACATACAAATGAAAAGCTCTGTGACTTTTCATAATTCAAAATTATGAAAAGCTCTGTGACTTTTCATAATTCCAGTGATCTTCTCACGAAGTGATGATATTATGCAATACATGAATTTTAACAAAGTTGAAAGAACTTTACTTTTAGGCTACAAGGAAGCACTGTTTATCATCCAAGAGAGAAATTGTGTGTATGTTCAAAATGGCATGATACATAACTGCACAAAACTAGATATATAAAATAGAAATATCTTATGAATGCTCACATCGCCTAAAGACCAACTTTCCTATGATTCCTTGAGTGCTGCATGTGGCTGTTGGACCTTCCTTACGAGCCACTGGGTATGGCATATAACTTCATACAGGAGAGATGTCTTACTGGATTCTACCTGAATGAGGTTACACTATGAGTGGAAAATCACCTCTAGTGAAGTTTTATCACCCTTAGTGGATGAAATGGAGTACAGTGCTTTTTTCCCCTCCAAAATTATCCATCATTTCCCTGTTCCTGGAAGCACCACAGCCTTTAAACTGCATGAGCCCTGTTAAAGGGGTCCTAGGGTACAACAGTTACAAATTAAACCAGGAGAGAGAATTCAGATGTTCAAAGAGCCAAAAGACCACTAACAGAGAAGAATCCAAGGAATACTTAATTGCAGCACATGACTATTCAAATGGGAAAGAAGCCATTTTCATGCACATACAAAGAAGACATTCCCTGTTACAAGTATTTGATACAGCACATTTGTACAGAAGAAAATCCAACAAAGCTTTTCCCTGAGGAGTTAGTGAAACAAATGACTACTTATACAGGAGAGAAGCCCCAGCAATGTTCACAATGCCAGAAGACCTTTTTCCAGAGGGATGCTTTAGACCAGGATCGACTAGTAATACGAAGTAGAAGTTGTTTGAGTGTCTATGTTACCAAAAGGCCTTAGCTGAAAAAATAATCATTCTGTGCAACACATGACTCCTCATGTAAGGTGGAAACTATTTTGATGCACACACTGCCAATAGTCATTCTTTGTGAAGGTTAACTAAATGCAGCACATTAGTATTCAAACAGAAGAAAAGCCACAGTTCACAGTAACAGTGATTTTTTGCTGAGAAGTTATTTAGTGAAGCACATGACTTATCATGATGGAGTAAAACCATATGAATGTTAGCATTGCCAGAAGACTTCCTCCCAAACGAGTACTTTAGTGATATATGACTTTAGTACTTTATAACTGTATATGTACCCTAAAGACCTTCTAAAGAATTCATTTATTACAAAACAAAAATATTCACACTGGAGTAAAGCAATATGAATGCTTATCATGCTTAAACACCTTCATCATCCTGACTTACTTTATGAAGCACGTGACTATTCATATCAGGGTGAAGTCATATGAAAGGGTACATTACCATAAGGCTTTCTCACAGAGAAGTAATTTGGTGTAGCATAGGTAGACGACATATTGAGGCATATTCACGCAACAGAGAAGCCACACAGTTGCAAACATAGCCAAAAGGCCTCCTCTCAGAGAATTAATTAAATTGCAGCACATGAATATTTACACTGAGAAAAGCCATATCTGTGTTTTTAGTGCTTGAAGACTTTCATAATGATGGCATATATCATGAAGTATATGACCATTCATACAGGAGTGAAGCCATGTGAATGGTTACATTGCCTAAAATCCTTCTCTGAGGAATAATTGAAAGAACCATACTTCTATTCAAAGTGCCATTGGTCTTCTTAGGAAAATCGTTTAGTAGCATACATAGAGTACATAGAGTAGATGAGTTTTCTTAAAGTTGAAAAAACTTGTTTTAGGCCACAAGGAAGCACCGTTTATCATCCAAGAGAGAAATCGCATGTATGTTCAAAACAGTATGATTCATTGCAGCACAATGAATATAAATGTCTAATGAATGCTCACATTCCCTGAAGACCAACTTTCCTATGATTCCTTTAAATGCTGTGTGTGGTTAGAGGACCTTCTTCCATAAGAGTCAGTGACTGTGGCAATTGACTGTTCATACAGGAGAGAGGTGCTACTGGACTCTGCCTTAATGAGGTTACACCAAGTGTGGAAAATCATCTTTATTGAAATTCTACCATCCTCACTGGATCAAATGGAGTACCTCTAAAAAGGTCAATAATTTCCCTGTTATTGATAGGAGCACAGCCTTAAAACTGCATGAGCCACTAAAAGGGGGCCCAAGGGTTATTCAGTTACAAATTAAACTAGGAGAGACAATTCAGATGTTCAAAAAACCACAAGACCATGAACAAAGAATCACTTACAGAAACACATGGCCATTTTATTCATACAGGAGAAAAGCCATTCGAATGGATGCAATCCCAAAAGACTTTGTTCTTATTGGAATACTCTAGTGAAGCACATGGCTCTTCACACAGAAGACAAGCATTTTCATGCATACACAACCAAGAGTCATTCTTTGTGGGGAATTTCATAAAGCACAAGATTATTCATATGGGAGAAAAGCCAACTGAATGTTCAGAGTACCTACAAAGCTTTTCCTCAGGACTTTATTGAGTGAAACAAATGACTCCTCATACAGGAGAGAAACCATATGAATATTTACAATGCTGGAAGACCTTCTTCCAGAGGAATGCTTTAGTACAGTATATGACCACTTATACAAGCCATATAAGTGCACATTTTTCCAAAAATGTACACTTATATGAGAGAGAAGCTACTTTAATGCAGACATTGCCAAAAGTCTTTCTGTATGAAGATTAACTAAATGCAACACATGAGTATTTGTACAGAAGAAAACCAAAAGATGTTCACAGTACTAAAGTGCCTTTTATGAGTTTCATCAATAAAATACTCTGCAAGTTTTTTTGACTCTTTGAACATCTGAATTGTTCCTCTTCGGGTTTTATTTTTAACAGTTTAACCCCAGGACCCCTTTTATGGGCTCCTGCAGTTTAAAGGCTGTGCTACAACTGGAAACAGGAAAATGATGGATGTCTATGGAGCAGGAAATATGTGAACAAGCCTACACCATTTCATCCACTGAGGAGGATACAACTTCGCTGAATGTGATTTTTCCACTCATGGTGTAACTTTATGCAGGTAGAGTCCAGTAACACTTCTCTCATGTATGAATAGTCATATGCTAAACCCAGTGACTATTAAGGAAGAAGGTCCTGTAACCATATGCTGCATGTTGGCAATCATAGGAAAGTTGGTCTTTAAGTAATGTGAACATTCGTGTATAACTCTTGTTTTGTGCTGCAATAAATCATGGCTTTTTGAACATAAATACAGCTTCTCTCTCATATAAACAACAGTGTACTTGATGAATCCTAGTAGCAGAGGCCTCTCAACAATGTGAAAATTCATGTACCACATAATATCATCACTTTGTGACGTCTTTGGAACTGAACAATCACAGAGCTTCTCTTTTATATTTGCTGTATGGACTGTGCTATATGACTTCCCTGAGAAGAGCACTGGCACTCTAAATATTAATATAGTGTTCTTCCCATATGAAAGTTTATGTAATGCATTAAATTACTCCTTTGTAGGAGGGATTTTTGGCACTGTGATCATTCACGTGGCTTCACTCCTGTATTTAATTTATTATATCTATAATTACCTCACATCCAGGAAAGAGTCTTAATGTTCTCCAGGACCTCTTTCTAAAAGCTCCTGCAGCCCAAGACTGTGTCACTTCCAATAGCAGGGAAATGTAGACTCCTTTGGAGAGAGAAGTTTTTGACTCCCAGTTACACAGCCTTGCCAAAGGTAACTTTTCTCTCGCAGCATAATCTTGAGCAGAAGTGCTGTATCGCTTCACTTCTGTACAAAAAGTCATATGTTTCATGATAAATATCCTCAATATGAAGGTCTTTTGATATAATGAACACTCATATGGTTTTTCTTTATCATGAATATTCATGTACTACAACTCAGTGAACTTCCTGGGAGGTCTTTTGGTAATATGTACAGCTGTTCCGCATCAAATTACCTCTCTGACCATTCATATGGCTTCATTGCTGTTTGAATGGTAGTATGCTTTAAGAAACATGTCCTCAGGATGAAGGTCTTTTAGCACTATGAGCAGTTATTTGGCATTTCCTCTGTGTTAATATTTATGTGGGTTTTCATGTTTTGTAGTATTATATGATACTAGTTGGTCTGTTTGCTGATGGCAAGCCAATCGAGGGAAAAAATCATGAAGAAGATTCTACTGCAATTTCAGTGAAGTGATAGACATAGTACTACAAGTATATGATTGTGCATGATGTTAGGATAGCAACATAGGATGTTGATGTTGATAGCAACATACGACGAGACCAGTTCATATCTTGGGCATTGCTGGGGTTACAGAGATGAATGAGTGTTCTGACTGACCCACCAATGATACGCTGGGGTAGAAGAGGAAGGGGTTTATTATGATACAGTTGTTGCTCCTAGTTTGGGTCATATATTCATGCCTTGCAGGTGCATGAAGGAGGTGCTTCACTCAGATGATTATATATACAGTTGTTCTTTGGGGTTCTGGTTTCTTTACTTTGGGCCTAGATTGAAGACATGCTTGTTGCTCAAGTCTTGGTTATGTATGTCTGCAGCAGAGAGATAAATGAGTGTCTTATAATCTCTACCTCAGCTTTGACATTCTCTGTGAGCTCTCACAGTATGGGAAAGAAGGTTTTTTCCAGTGCACCTCCTTGTAGTTTGCATATCATTTTTACCAATAATTTTCATGTATTCTTGTTGTTCTTATGTAGTTGGCCTTAGTTCTAACCTTCAGATTATCGCATCTTTCATCAGAGGATCTTGGCTCTCTTTGGGCCAGAAATCAAAGTATGTAACATTAACAAGTGTGTGGGATAAAATGACCAGCAATTTCAGTGACTTGCACCATACAGGGAAGGTGCATTTCTTCTAAACGTTTCTTTATCCCTAAGAGATGTTCAGTATACCAGGAATGTGTTAAGGCTCTTACATCCTCTGTAAGACTTTGAACAAAAGGCATTTATCAAAATATGTCTTTTTGAAAGAAAGGGTTAAATGGAATATGGTGTTATTCCATCATATTAAGTACTAGTAACAGGGGCAGAATTCTATCCTCTACTTGGACAAACAAGCAGTTACTGCAGGATCTTGGACTGGAAACCACTTTTTTTCTTTTCCAGTACACATCTACTTTTTCTCTTACTTGAATTTCAGGACTTGCAGGTTTGGCACCTGATAATGTACTTATAGGATGGACCTCAGACTGGTAGCACCCTCACTTAATAGCCCTGTGGCTGGCTATTCCTCCTTCTGAAGGAAAAGGAAGTCCCTCCATGTCCTCTGTCCAAGCCAGATACTCTCAGGGTCCTCCAAACTCTTCCCTTTCTTTGGGAAAAAAAATTGAGTTTTCCCCTCCAGGACCAAGATTGTATCCACCATCATTTCTCAAAAAGGTGTTCAATTTTGATGAGATTGTATCCACTGTCATTTCTCAGAAAGTTGTCCAATTCTGATCCTTCATTTCAGATGGCATCGCCATATGTTGGTGTTGATACAAACACTGACTGTCAAGCAACTGCGAACACTCAAAACCTTCACAATGACACAAAAATCCTCCCTGTACAGTCCTATTCCTCACAATGAAACAAAAACTTCCCAGTGCATTCCAACCTCAGCATGCTTGACACTCAATGCATACAATAGTACCAGATCCCTCACACCCAAAGCACCCTATAACCAACCACACACCAAGTTGAAATAAAAAGTTTAACCCTGCCTTATACTTTAGTAACCTCTACTAACAGATCCAACCATCCCCCCAGAATGTCCCACTGACAAAACACATATACACTGAACCAACCTGACAAGCACTAAATTACCAATCTCCCAACTCAGTCTTAAACTCCACCCATCAAAAATAACTCTCCCCAGACAAACATGAGGCAAACTCTTCCACTTACACTCTTGTTATCATCCACCAACACAATACTAACACCATTTCACCACATACCAAGACCCTTCATGTCCATGATGCAACTACCTCAAACATGGCACCTATCTCTCTTTTCTTCTCATTTTGGTTACATCCACACACACTTAGACATGCCAGCCTTAGCCTTCAAGGAGGATGAGCACACCTTGGTTAGCTTCTTCAGGTCCATCTTTGAAAATACATATTTTTCCTGATTATCATTATTATTATTATTATTATTATTATGAATATTATCATTATTATGTATGTATGTGTGTGTGTGTGTGTGTGTGTGTGTTGATAACAGTTTTTAATATTCATAAAATAACCAGACAACTATTTTTTATTAGATTCTTTCTGATCTTTTTTCAATTTGTTTAAGATCCCCTTTTATATGGCTGTGGAGATATTGTAAGATACTCTAAGACTTATCTCAACATTTCGAATCGAATCCATCAAATCATCCTCAGGAACATGTGGAGAAATCAGTGGAGAAGGTAGGAATAATTACCCACCCTCACCATGCAACATGTAATTACTCCTACCATATCCAGTGACCTCTTCACATGGTCCCGCAGATGACTGATGGATTCAAATCGAAATGTTGAGACAACCTGTGCAGGTATCTTAAACATCCTCCCTAGTCATGTAAAGGAGATACATATTATGCTTGAAAAAATTAAGAAGAATTGGATAAAAACTCAATTATCTGGTCATTTTTGAGGGGAGTGCATGAGGAATGGGAGGTATTTCAGGATGCAGTGATGACATGTGCAAAAGATGAGTGTGGCATGAGAAAAATGGGAGGTGGGCAGGTTAGAAATGGTAGTGAGTGGTGGGATAAAGTAAAGTTGTTAGTGAAAGAGAAAAGAAAAGTGTTTGGAAGATACAAGAAGAAGTGCAACTGACTGGGGGATGTATAAAAGAAAGTGGAAGGAGGTCGAGAGGAAAGTGCAAGAGTTGAAAAAGAAAGTAAATGAGAGGTGGGGTGAGAGTGTCATTAAACTTTAGGGAGTATAAAAAGATGTTGTGGAAGGAGGTAAATAATGTGTAAGACAAGAGAACAAATGGGAACATTGGTGAAGGGGCAATTTTTCTGATACCCCAGTTGCTCAAGATGCTTTTTTGATAGCCCTCAGTGCTAGGAGAAGAGTTCATGAGATCCACTATGTCTAGACATAAGAATCGTCTCAACTTTCATGATATCATGTCTTGGGTTAATATTATTGAAAAAATATTTTATTTGCCCTGGCAGTTTGAATCTCCTCTTTGCAAGGATTAAATCTTTACAGATTAAAATGTTACTTTCTTGGGCCCAACTTGGCCTGTATGACAGATCACATGATGTCAGAAAGATAGCTCCCACTCCAGCCTTGCTGAGCAACCTGTCCCTGGAGGATAATAACAAAAGACATCTGCCATTTATCAAAAACACATGTGTCAGATGTTACCTAATTCCAGATGTCAATGATCAACCTTGTGTTGGTACCCCAAACAAATTCTCTGGTTGTCTTCTCCCACCCTACCTTACCCTTTCCTTTGAAAAACCTGTCTCTTTACTGATGGTCATCAGTCATGATATCCTTGTTCCAAGAATTCTGAGGTGGCCAGGCTTTCCAGCAGCTGGACAGCAAGATGATTAAATCATTAATGGGGGTGGGACGCTGACTAGCAAAGGGGTGAACCCCACTAACAAGCTAAGCTGCAATCACTGAATATAGTGGTTAGCAAACAGTGAGTAGCTATAATCTCATCAGATGGCAGAGGTTAAAGAACACTAATCTCAAGGGATTAAGAGCTTCTTTCAAGCTTGTGGGATGCTGCCCCAAAGAGAAAAAAGTTTAATTCTTCAAAACTGACTTTTCTTGCACTACTGTGCCCAATGAATATATGTGAGGTTCACCTTATCACAAATATATTCCACCATTCATCACATAATGTCAATAGTAAGGGATAATAATATTTCAGGATAGTCTGAACACATTCACAGTATAGTGTCTACATTGAGGGATAATAATATTCCAAGAGTAGCCTGAACACTTTATTTTGGAAATCTTCAGTACAGACTCCAACAGGGTCCCGGTATCAAAAGAAAAGAGCTTCATGTATCATATGAATAAGTAAAACTATGAATATGTTACACATCACATCTAAAAAATTTTCACACTACTGTGCATTAACACATGTTTCTCACAATCACCCTTCCACAAAAACTGTTCCCCATAGTCACAGTATCCAACATTTTTCACAACACCATGTACAGGCAAAGGTTTCTGGAGGTTTCTTCTCCATAAAAAACTTTCCCTTATTTATCACTTACAAACTTTTTCACACCACTGTGAACAAAGAAATCTAAAAACAAAAAACTGGACAAAATTTCCCATATTTGTCACATTTAACAATGTTCACACTTCTCTGCATAAGCAATAGTATCTGAAGATATTCTTTCCAAAGAAATTTCTCACATTCATCACATTTAATCTTTTTCACATCAGCATACACAAGTCCAAACATTTCTGAAGATCTTTTTCCAGAAAAATGGTTTTCCAGTTAATCACATCCAAAATTTTTCATATTACTGTGCACATTTATGTGTCGCCGAAGATTACTTTTCCGTAGAAAATTTTTTCCACATTCATCACATTCAAAATTTTGCACGTTCCTATGCACAGGCATATGTTGCTGAAGATGACTTTTCCGCAAAAACAATTTCCCACATTCACCACACGCAAACTCTTTCACACCACTATGTACAGACAAATGCTCTTTAAGATGATATTTCCGCAAAAACAGTTTGCCACATTCATTGCATCCAAACTTTTTCACTCCATTGTGCACAAGTAAATGTCTGTTAAGATCACCTTTGCATGAAAAGAATTTATCACATTCGTCACATGTAAACCTTTTTACATGTCCTAAATCTTTCACATCATTCTGCACGACAAGATCCTCCTGAAGATTTTTCTCACATGAAAATAATTTCTCATTTTCAATGTAGTCAGAGTGTTCCTGACCACTGTGCAAAAGCATATGCTTTTGGAGATGATCTTCCTGTGAATACAATTTCCTACATTTCTCATAAGGAACCTCTTCCTCTCCCCTAGACATTGTCAGTTTCTTCTCTGCTCTTAAGTCTTTAGAGGCAAATTTCACTTAGTATCTGAAACAAGAGAGTTGCTTTTAGAAACTCCTCTCACATTTCAAACTCTGGATTACCAAGGAATACTTTGGTTATTTTAACTGAGTGATGATATGGTAATAATGCATGATTAACTTTGGAATCCTGAGAAACACTCTAATTTCAACTAGAATAAATATTTTCACAGAATAACCACACAGTTACTTTAAAATCATTGTTGCATACTGTATTTCATCAGAACATATTTGCCTGAAAGACATCTTGAGTAACAGCTAGTCTTGAAGGCACCTAAAGGAACAGTTGTACTAGAAGCAATAGCATGAAGCCGAGTCTAGGGTGATAACCTTACAAAATTTTTATATATTTCTCCCTTGAGGCAGGTGGGAAAGAATTCTACCTCTGTATTCCCCACATGTTGTAAAAGGCAACTAAAGGGGGCAGGAGCAGGGGCTGGAAACCCTCACCTTCTTGTATTTCAATTTTCT
>JAUUDZ010410493.1:0-15187 GCA_032361705.1 Panulirus versicolor | reverse complement strand
CATAACACACACACACACGCATATATATATATATATATATATATATATATATATCAGCTTATGTTAGTTACCCATTTATCCACAAATATTAAAGGGGAGGATGAAAGGTTGAGATGGCTGTGGGTCGGCTGCCTGTTACGACTCGATGCGCCTACTTGCATGCTTGTCTGTGCATGTTTGTTCCTTAGATTGAAGAAGAGGTGAAATATCACTTAGTGATTTAGTTACGTTTGTCAAGTATAGAAATCGTTATGTATGTGAAGTATTTCTCCAGAAGAAAAACCAAGAAACTGTGTATAAATCATACATACACCAAGGTTAATGTGATGCAACTTCTGCTGTCGATAAATTCCACCAGTCGTAGCTTGAATATGTTGTTTTGATGCTGTTCAATCGCTCTAATTCATCTAGCCAAGTGAAGATGATGTATGTTCATCCTAGAAGAGAGAAATAGATTTGAAATTGATATAAACATATGGTCAGCATTCACACACCTTGAAACCTTCAACTCTACAAACGCACAAAAGAAAATCTTTCTAGCAAATACATCTCACATCTGTTTATCTCTTTTAGGATGAACAAATATCATCGTCACTTGGCAACATGAATTAGAACGATTGAACTGCATCAAATCACCTTATTCAGGTTACAACTGGTTGAAGTTATCGACGGCAGACAATGTGCCACGTTAGTCTTTATATAAAGTGTGCATGAATTATGAAATGTATTTCTTGAGGAAGATATAATTACTTTACATACATAGCAATTTCTGGATTAAATCAACTCTTGGTATCATTGTCTAATTTCCCTATTTACTTTGCTATTATTCTGAAAGTCCGCGAAAATCATCCGCTATTGCTGTTCATTCTGATAAAAAAAATGCTTTTTCCCCGTGTAGTGCCTGCGCAAGACCCGCCCACCTGTATAGACGATACGAATCCAATGTTATGATCCGTGAGTGGAATTGCAGCGTCTTATACCCGATGTCTATACTACTGTATAGTTGATATATAGCATTAAGAGAAAATCTGATGCTTTTATCTCTTTTTGATTCTTGTACAGCATTGAATTCCGAGACGGATAGCGTCCCTGTAACATATAGTTCTACAGGTGATCACGCGTAAGCAGACGAAACTACAACTGCGATAGGAGAGAGTACGGTCAGGACGCTGTCGACGGGAGGTGAGACTATAGGACATGATCATGATAGACCGAGTAGAAGCTTCATTGGACCGCATCCGAAACCATCATTCACAGAATGGGGTTATTCAACCTCTTCTTACAGGTAAGTCTTGAGAAATGTTTATTGCTGTTTGACAGGTTCTGTACATGGCAGAAATTATATTTCTTATCGCTCATATCCACATGTAAGTATTTATCAGTAACTGAGAAAAATGAGGACTAAACTTAAAGGGCAAAATTATTAACAAATCTAACCATAACCTTTACTGGTAACATTTCAATGAAATTCATTATCCATGGGTGTATTATGCAATACTGTTGTTTATCGTCCAGATATTGTCGAATTATCATGTGAAGCATTTAATATTATTCTGTAACAGTTATGTATTTACGTTTATCAACTATCATTTAAAGAAATTAAGAAAAGGATATTTGCAACCAAAAAGTTGGATATTAACTAGGTCACGAACTCAAGATCTCATTATAATGGTGTCTAAATTTGTTTAAAGGGAGGATAAAGCAGCTAATGTTTCTGATGAGATTCTAAGTGTTCTATGTACAGGTCAGTTATTTATCTATATACAAATGAGAAATAAGAATATTAAAAAAATATACTCAGCCTGTTCATTCACTATTTAGAATAACAATTTGAAGTGTATAGCAAGCATATTTTCCAAATCATATGATCATTCTTTCCCTTCATCATTTTAGATTAAAATTTATAAAACATGATGGTGAAGAACTTGTCCATACATGGTGACATGTAAATTCTTGCCCATACATGGTGACATGTAAATTCTTGCTTATTAACATAAAGAACTTGTTTGTTTTGGACATTAATGTGCATATACAGTGAAAAACAATTTGAAGAGGTTAATTGAAAGTACAACTGTTAAATCTGTGTTCAGTGTTTGAGTGTGTGATATAAAATCATGGATTACTTGTGTTATGCTGTAAAAATATGTGTTCATTGAGTTTGTGATATAAAATCATGGATTACTTGTGTTGATATGCTGTAAAAGTGTGCATACGTAGAAAAGAAATGATAAGATTGTATTCCAGTGCAGTATTGAAATTGATAAACAAGTTTAGTTATGTAAATATTTCAAAAAGCTTCTTGCTTATTTTTTTGTAATAAATGAAAATGAATCATTGTACTTTTGAGTTTTAGTGCTTGTGTAGATAATGAAAAGAATGAAAAGAAAACAGCATGTCACAGTTCTCAGGAACTTAACTGGAACAATGTATCATCCCTGAAAGTAATTAAGGGCAAGAAGTGTCATGCGGTGAACTGAAACAGAAGGATGATAGTTATGCAGGAGATATTTCTTGCAATGAATAACACTGGTTATTAAAGTAACAAATGGTAGGTAATGGAAGTTGTAGTTGCTATCTAGTGGAATGACTTTCGATGGTGCATTAATTCATTTTTTGATAGTTATCATATAAAATGGAAAAACGTGATTAAGGTCAGGGCAAGAATGAAGGAAATTAAGAAAGCCTAACCTGGCATAGATGGGTTTAGGAAAGGCGAATTGGAATATCAGGCAATTCTTTGGAAGGATTTGGCCTTGGCCATGTTGTATTTAAGGAAATATTTTGTAGGTCTTAGTATGCTAGCATTGGATACAGTTTGTTATGCTATTAGTCATCTCTACAACAGAATAACTTTTATTTTTACACTGGTGTGTCTGAATCCTTAAAATACTAACTTTTATTATTACACTGGAGTGTCGGAATCCTTATAATATTTCAAACTTCAAGTTAAAGTGAAGGAAACATTTTTATTTCTTTCCACCACAGGGATTGTAGGTTAACAAAGACAGGTTATTATGTGACTTATGTTTCTGGTACATTGATCTGCTTCCTGTAACATGGATAGTACTTATCTGTTTCTGACAGTAATAAAATTATGGCTTAATTGAATATGAAAATCCCTGGTCTAGTACAAATGAAACCCAAACCAGAACAACGCTAATCAGGGGTTTCTTTATTTTAGAACTGAAGTGTAAGAGATGAACGCATTATTAAAGACTGATCAAGTGTGTGATAGCCTTTGCTGGTGCTTCTTTGAACTCTGTACTGATAAATCTTATCTTTGCTTGTCAGACTAGTGGCTCATTATATCAGGATAACCACAGTGCAAGCATTTAGCAAATGGAGAAAATTGTTAAACAAATAGTTCACAGTTTTTGTGAAAGGTGAACATTTATGACTGTCAGAGTTTTCTTGCTTGATAATGTAAATACAAAACATGCATATATCTTTATAGGGTGCAGCTTCAGATTACAGGCTGTATGTTACAAGTCTTATCTTGCTAAAAAGCTCCTCCTTTGAGGATGAAACACTTTGGTTGAGCAAATTTCAGTGGTTTGAAAGGCTTGTTTCCATCATGTCTAAATAATCAGTGGAAAAAATTTTAAACTCTATGTATATAAATTTGGAGCCTTTAAACTATATATTTCTCCAATAAACAAAATACCCCAGCATTCATTACATTTTATGATGCATATTTAAACAATTGAATGCATCAAGTATAATTCTTTGGACCCACTCGAGTCATTTGCAAATTATGGACAACTTTTGGTCAGTCTCCATAAGATTTACTGTGTGCAACATCTAGGAGAGACTGTGCTGCTTGGTTTTTCACTTATATGATAAAATTATATGTTCATATCCTACATGTACTCCCCTTCAAAAATACAAAAAAATCCTAAAAAATGCAAAGTTTATATCCATACTCTTGTCTCTGACACCTGTTCCCTTTATGAACTCCCTTGAGGGGGTGCCATGGCAAAAGTCTCCACAACTGATGAATTCTAGTGCTGCTTCATAGCCTTTAGTGTCTCACCCTTAACAGGCCATTGGCAGAGGGCAACTCTAGTGCAGTGTTTTCAGAGGCAAACTTTACACTCGTATGCAAAAACAATGTTAAATATATATACTAAAAAAACTAACATTATATTAAAGGCAGTAGTAATAAGAACATATGATGAAATCATCTACATGTATTTTGAAATTCCTCCCGTTATTCCTGTCCTGCTGTGAGCTGAATTGTTTTATATGTTATTCATATGTAAGGTACACTACATGCAGAGTGGAAGCTAACTGTTAGACTGGTAAAGAATAATGACACCCATAACTGGATAAGAAGGTGGAAGATATTTTGCATTTACAGAGTTTATAGTTTTTATCTGCAGTCATGGACATTGACAAGAATTTCATAATCAGGTAAGTTGCAAATTTTTATATTCATAAAGACCAGTTATGACCTGTTTAATACAAATATAAATGACTGATATCTTAAACTTATGTTGAAGGTTTTCACATTATTTTGCTTTGCTTATATAACCAAAGAATACTTCTCTGGAAATGACCATCACCCTAGCAAAGGGCACAATAAAAAAGGGATGATATTATGTGTTTAGAAGCGTGTAAGTATACCTTTACCTGCTGCTCCAAAATCCCCTAGTGTGGGGCTCCCATATATAGCCATAATTACGTATCAGTTGACGGCTCTGGGTAAATGCAGCAGGCGCCGTAAATTTAAAGAGGACGTGATGGAGTGCAGTAAAGAAAATTCTGAACAAATGAGTAACAGCATAACTGTGACACCGTACAAGGAACCAGCAGGAAAAGACTGACATAGAAAATAACATGAAAGACCTCGGAGTAATCATCAATGAAAGGATGGAAAGTAAAGATCACAATGTAAAATTTGAAATAGCAAGGCAATTGTAAAGATGTATTAGATCTTTCTCAACAGTGGTTATAGAAAAGTGAATAATAAAAATGCTTGGTATCTTCACAGTATAAGAAGCGAAAATGTAAACTGCTTTGTTGTGGTAAATAGAACCAGCGGTTATTAATAGATGTAAAAAGGTACAGAAACGCTGCAATGGAACCTACAGGGACCCTGTAAACTGTCAGTGATATGCTGAAACAAGCTATATAGCTTAAATTGAAAAGAAATATGTATGATAGATGCATAACAGCCTATAAAAAAACAGACATCATAATGTGATTAGGTATATAAGAAAACCTTCATGTAAATAGTATGTCCAAACAAAAACAAATGTGAGATTGGTTCCAGATGAAGACGAACCCAAAATTGACGGTCATATCATGTTCGTGGCAGAGTTGCAGGTTAGAATAGCAAAGAGCAAAACGTGATTGGTGCATATACGAACAAAACTCCGTCCCTGTACACACCACTCACACAACCACTAAATTCGGAATGGTTTGGGGAGTCGCACGAAGGAAAACAGAACTTGCTTGAGGGTTCCCCTTTGTGGCGGTTGGTTGGAATCGTGTGGATACTTTCCGATGAAAGACCTGAAAAGAGTTTGTACCGGAGTTGCCTGTGGGTGTTTCAGGAATATTATGTCGTGTCTCAATTAAACCTGAAATTTGGAACTTAGGAAGTTCATATTTCTTAGATATTTTCCCCCTCTAACAGGAGGAAATTGATCGTAAGATTTTGTATTCATTTATATTTTTTGTTAGGGTAATCCGAACAAGTGCATCGAAAATTTTTATCTTATTAGAGACGTTTAATGCTGCTAGAGAACATTATGCAATATATGTATCATAAGCTTATAACTTGCGACATACGTATGGAGTGTTCCCTGTGTCCTTCAGGGACCTGTGTATGTACACTCGCGCTCTGAACCATCATTCCTCAGCAGACAAAGGACCGTCATACCGCGGTTCCTTGGGAAGAGCAAAGCTCCAAGAGGAAGTAATTATGCAGTTGCGTCAGTGAGGATCTCCCACTGAATACTAATCTGTCAATCCCTAAGGAACGACGAGTAGGAGGCTCTTAGGTAGAGCAAGCTGTTCTATTTACACATCTCAGGAATTACATTACAGTCAATGTCTACTATCAATGTATTTAACTCCTACCGTCTATCTGCCTGGCACCGTTATAACTAAAGTACGTTATAATGTATAACTAAGGTACTAAGAAAAGTTCTTTACATTATTGTGAGATTATGAAACAGGTCGACCTTGTGTTTGAGCACATATGAGTTCAGTACGTGTTGGTTCCTAAACCTTCAAGATAGACGTGTGTGGCTTCATTGCCACCGGGTCATGGAAGGTCAGTACGTGCGTACAGGAGTTACTGGTAACTCTGGAATTGTTTGATGTTTCTCCACCCCCTAGTCACTGACTGAGGTCATATATGAATGAATATAAGTCGACCTCACGCATGTTCCATCGATTTCACTATCTATGGAGCCCTTCACTCTCAAGATTATTTGATACAGAGTACAGGAAGTCTAACATTATGGAGCATAAAAAAAGGCTTCATCATTGTATAATGTAACTGACAGGAAATACAGCATCGTGAAGTATGACGGAGTGGCTCTCAAGGTGGTTGGTTATTTCCAAGTTACGTAAGCTGGGGGTCACATTCTAAATATATATTTGGTTTTCTTATTATTCGATGCCATTGTTATTTAATTTCCAATTATTGCTAATGTTTTGCTTTAGTAAGATCAACATAATTTGACTGTCTGTGGTCGACAATAGTTTGGAATACTCCGCCCTGTAGTTAAGATACTGTGATTGTTAATCATTCCTGGTAAACCACTTCATTATAGAAATTAGGAAGATTCCTGGCTTTCTTTAAGTGGGTGAAATTAGACTCGTTTCTTTAAGGAAAAATTTGGGATCTTTCCATGGGACAAAAAATACTGGGGTTCGCGTGTGTTGTGACTTCCTGACCCGGTCAGGACGCGGTAACCATGACAACGCCTTAGCAACACACCACCCTGGCTAACCCACAGCAGGCCTACCATACTCCAAACACTATGTGATTGTTACTCTACTTTTAGTGTGTATCTTTCTGGAAAGAAGGGCATGCTTTGTGAATGAATTAGCGGATTTAATAAATCGTGTAGCGCGATGATGAAGTTGCTAGCGAGTTGTATTGCAACCACCTGACTTATGTTTTGTGAACTGTTGGCAGCTCTGCAGCAGTCTTGTTTGAGCGCCCACCAACCCTTCATTTCTGGACGGACAATAAACACGGACTAGAGTCACGTGATGATGCACAATTAGTGTAGGGGTCACACTGGTGACGCGATACCAATTCGTGTGGCTCAGTTTTCCCCATGTCCTACATTCGTAAAGCTGTCGCACGGGTTTCTTCATTCATGTTTTCCAATGTAACATTTGTATATAGGTCAGTTTTCCCTCTCGTAACACAACCATATATCATTAATTCTCTGAGATTCACGTTTTTTTATGACCGCATTTTTTATTTACCCTTTCCTCCCAACTCTATATGAAACATATAGAATAATCGCCAGATACTTTTTGTATTTTCCTTCTCGTAGTTCTATGTTGTAATTTTCGTAATATACCTCAGTTGCATTGAAAAGTTGTACTATTTTCAGAGGTGCATAAAGGAATTTAGTTCCCACGATTGATTTTCCATAATAATATGAAACATTTCATATTGGTGCCTAGCTCTCCTATTGCTAATCTTGACGCAGCATTTTCGCACTTTATCAACTTCAAAAAAATTGATTATCTGAGGACAAGTTTCACCCTAAGCTGTTTACAATGTTTCCTTATGTAGCTATTATTTACAGATACTGGTTGTCCTAAGATGCGTATAGGAATTGTATTAGCTTACAAAGTTGCCCGCAGCTTTCTGAATTGTGGAGGTGTTCCTTATTCTCTTGCGAATAATTTTTATGCAAAATTGGGCAAAGTGAAGTTTACCCGTCTTAGTGAAAGTTGATGCAGTAATCACTTATTTCCATTTGATGCAGACGACTGTATCCCCTCCAAAGAAGAAAAAAAAGGAAATACAGTAATATTCCTTCGTGAAGACAAACTCAGTTTTCTGCATGTTGTTGATCTATGTGGTCATGAACGAAAACCCTTTCGAGGTCAGATCCCAAGCGAAATTTACAACAGCTCGAAGGATAAAGAAGTATATAACAAAAAAAAAAAGTAGAAAATAGCTGTTTAGGAAGTGGGTAAACCTATTAAAAACACAATGGTCATGAGTTGTTTAAAATACACACGAGAAGTTAAAAAGAGTTCCAAAGTTTAATTGATGTAGGGAATCCCAGTTGGCCTGATGTTGGATATGTTGCAACGTTTGTAGTGTGTTTGTTGTGTCTAAGGGTTACAGACTGGATGATAATTATGTTTGTGTAGCCGCTGTGGCTGACCCTGAACGTTGTTACCTTGCTGTTTGAACAACAATCCTTGCTAAGCAGTACACTGTGATTCTGGTATCGCAAACATCATCGTCAACAACTCCCACTGATTGAAATGTTTTACTATTTATGCTGTTCAATTGGATATTATTAATTCATTTTATGACATAAGTACTACTATAATTATCATTATTGTACTAGGAGTGGTAAATGAGATTGCCGTAATAGCACCAATTCGAGCGTGTACAAATATACTAATCTCGGGCCATACCTATGCTCAGAGTCGCTTCTATACCGTGTTAACTGTGGGTCATACCCGTTGACTTACCAGCTGTAGCCCTATTATGAGCGGAACTCATTGTGTTAATACATGCTGGTCCCTGCTCCCCCTTCCCCAGGAAGATAGTGAGGCACCATTGATTTCCCTCTAGCTCTAGCCTCTGCGTTAGTGCATGGGTCTGGTGCAATGTAGTCTGTTAGGGCTAGGTGAGGAGTTCCACCTACTTGCATCTAAAGTCTTCTTGCGGATATGTCATTGACCATATTTTGTATATATATCAATCTTCTACATTTCTCTAACCATATATTTTACTTATTTTGCATCTCGATCATCTCTCTTATCCTTTTCAATGGACCTACAGCTCTTTTATAACTTTATACTGTATTAAACCTTTAGTCCACTCGCTTTTGTGAATAACTACAAATCGTCACGATATTGAATTACTTTTTGAGATATTTTGTATTGCAATCCACACCGCGAATGAGGGAGTAACGGCGAGAAGAAAATACCCAAGAAATGGCTAGAGTGGCTTTGCTGTACAGCCTGTTACCACCTTGTAAACTGACCTCCAGTATGGCTTCACTGCTTATCGTATTTACATGATACAAACTTGAAATAGCAGAGCTGTTCATGGCGTTATTGCTTTAATCCTTGGGTGTAGATGAGAGTGGGGGACAAATGGGCTAGTTTTATTACGTGCTTCATTCTAAGAACGGAATTAGAAGCTAATAAGGTTAAACTATTTCCTCATTTAGTGCACACGAAGTGAAAATAGAGAATCGGTAGAAGTGTGGGAGAATTGATTTTTGAGCAGTAAGTAAACAATAATTGTGGATATTTGAAAAAAAAAAAAAGGTATTAAGGTTATTCATGTTAAAATGCGGAGGTAAAAATATTATCACCCACTCTTTTTGAAACCATTAATGTGAAAAGGAAGTTAGCAGTTCATTAGCTGTTGATGCTACTGTAGGTAGGGGTGTAAACTTTGAGATTTTGTACCAGTTTCTTCCCTTCTCCTCTCTCTCTCAACCCTTCCTGCTTAGTTCATATGGTTTGGCTTCATTAGTAAATATGTCTGTTTGT
This sequence comes from Panulirus versicolor, assembly GCA_032361705.1. Lineage (NCBI taxonomy): Eukaryota > Metazoa > Arthropoda > Malacostraca > Decapoda > Palinuridae > Panulirus > Panulirus versicolor. Next base: position 5,461 of record JAUUDZ010410493.1, on the reverse strand, counting down.
ACGGGAAATTACACGGCATTAATCATACAGAAATGATTGCTCGATTAATCCTACTGATATAGTTTGATGAAATAATTTTGACCAATTAATCATACTGAGATGATGTTATCTCACATTTATGATTTGATTACCGGGACGTGTTGTCAACCGTACTGATATGTTCTCTTCAATCATACCGAGAATTTTAATCACAGATAATGTAATATCTATCAGCCGTAGGTAATGTTTTAGGTCTTGGTTGGGCAAGGGATCACATGCCTGTGATTCCAGTACATTATCATTATTTGAGGCAATATTTACCTGACATGAAGGTCACGAGTGTAAACTGTGATGCATCGCTGAAGGTATATTGAATCGTTATGAATTAGCTGACCAGGAAATCAAAGTTTTGTTTATTATCCTCGATTGCATCCCTCTGGTTCGACCATCAGTCCCAGTCGATCTGATTGAGAAGTATCACACAAGAGGATACTTCCTCCCATCTCACCGGGTTTCCGTGTTAGTGAATGCTATTGCACACTGTGGTGTCTCTGCACCCATAATGGCTCCCATAAATAGTGGGTTCTGGCACATGAGGTGGCCTGCAGGATGTTGCTGGTGTGTGTGTGTGCGCGCGGCAGCTACCTGCACGCCACGTTCTTGCTAGTCTAGTAAACACTGCTCACTTCGCCACATGACAACAGTGTTCAGCTGGTTTTTTTTATGGTTGTGAGTAAGGGTTATGGTTGTGGTGTGAGTCAGGGTGATGGTTATGTTTTGGGCAAGGATGAGGTTATAGTTTGAGCTAATGGTATGGATGTGTGAACCTGGGTTATGGTTGTGAATTCGGTATTGGCTAAGGGCATGGCTGTATTGTGGTGAGCCGGGGATATAGTTATGGTGTCAGTCAAACACTGTGGTGGCGTGTGAGATAGAGGGCGTGAGCTTGGGATAAAGCCAAACGTAATTCGCCACTATAGCAATGTAAGCTTGAGAGTGTAGCAATGAATAATCCTTGATCGGAAAGTGGGTCAAAGAGTCAGATTGTCCGGTGTATCATAACGCATATTGGCGTCGTGAGCAGCAGTTGTTTAATTAATATTATCCTGCGTCGCGCTCGAGAGGATAGTGGGGCTCCTTCGGTCTGTTTGTCAGTAAATGTGTTAAGCTGTGGCTTGACATAAGGGTTGGCTCTAACACAGCAGTTTTGTGGTAGATTATCATAGTTGTAGTTGGGGGTAGCCGAGGAATGATCGTGGTTATTAGTTACTGGAGAGGTGTCAGATTACTATGGTGGTGATTGTAGTTACTGTAGTGATGTTAGATCACGGATGGTGTTGTTTAGGAGGGCGTGTAAGGAGGCGCGGCTAGTGTAGTGGAAGGGCGCGTGTGGCCAGACCGGCAGGTAGAGGGTGTGCACACTAAGGTCGATATAACAAATTGATGTGCGTGTGGGCGCAGGTAGATGCATCAGATGGGATAATGGGGACGGTCAAGGTCGGGTCACCCCCGTTCACACGGCCAGAAAATGTGTGGCAAGTGTCAGGGTGGATACGAACCGCTTCTGATGGGAAGAAATACTCTATTAAAATGTCTTTGTCAAATAAAAGTATGTGGATGAGAAGAGACTGGCAAGAATCAAACGATATATTGTTTGCACTGTTCTTCTTTATGTGTTTTCTTACACTTCCCAAAGTAAATATTTGTAATCTTTCACAAATAACCCCATAAGGACCCTGTGGTCTGTTAGCAATTCCATTTCTCTTAACATCTCTTCGTTAGTACTGTGTATGGCGGTAGATGGCTTGGCTAAGGTGTTTGTACAAGTGTTATGTATGATCTCAGTGTAGGCATTACATACTCATGAAACGATGTTCAAGACCAGTTTTCTCGGTCTTTCATTTTACAACACATTTGATGAGTAATGTTCTACCATAAGTCTTAACCGAGTTCAGGTCTTGCAAGAAGAAAATGGAGTGGAAATGATATGTGTTTATAAGATGAAAACTCTCGACCCGGGATGGGTTTTTGTTAATAGAATAAAAACATAAGGTTAGGGAAGTCCTCACCTTAGCAATAGAACTAGATATCACATCTCTACGTAGTTTTCAACGGCCGCAGAGTAATTATGCGACGCAGTGAGCAGCCGAGTGCTGCGTGGCTCGGCCAATGACGGAGGCACGCAAGCAAGCGCTTGTAGGAGGAGAACCCGAAGTATTATCTGTGGGAGAGAGGAAGAGACACTCTATCACGGCTCTGGGAAAGTGCATCAGTATGGAATTTTACGTCTAGTTAATGGCAGTGCTGAAACCTGTAAACGGCTCATTGGTGATAACTAATACCCAAGACGCTTCACATGCCCTGGTTCAGTCCATTGACAGCACGTCGACCCCGGTATACCACATCATTCCAATTCACTATTCCTTGCACACCTTTCATCCTCCTGCATGTTCAGGCCCCTATCGCTCAAATTCTTTTTCACTCCATCATTCCACCTCCAATTTGGTCTCCCACTTCTTGTTCCCTCCACCTCTGACACATATATTCTCTTTGTCAATCTTTCCTCACTCATTCTCTCCATGTGACCAAACCATTTCAAAACACCCTCTTCTGCTCTCTCAACCACACTCTTTTTATTACCACACATCTCTCTTACCCTTTCATTACTTACTTGATCAAACCACCTCACACCACATATTGTCCTCAAATATCTCATTTCCAACACATCCATCCAACACACCGTCCTCCGTACAACCTTATCTATAGCCCATCATCAGTTAACAAACGGAGGATATTAATGTCGTCGAGGAGTCTGTCATTTCCCAGACTCGGTTCCCAGCTTCGGAGTCTAGCGCAGCCCGGTCCTAGATAAACGCATGGGGTACTAGGCCCTGGCCTTACGGACGCCCTAGCTGTCGCTCTATATTATCATATCATTTACATATTTTCGTGAATATGTACCGTATGAGATGAGAGTTAGGGGGGGGGGGGACCCCAATATCACTTGGCCGATGAGTCTCGAAAGCAGCAGGTGCCCCATATAAGCTGTCCTCTGGCTTTATATATGAAATATATGATTACACCTGAGCTCATATCCGACATGGAATCTGGCTTTATTGTTCCTCAATTCAATCAACTGTATCAACGATAATAAAATAGAGTCTTTGGTGATTCGGAGAACTAATATTCAATAAGTTACCTGCACACTGAGCCTCACGGCTTACCTGGCGATTTATTAACTTTGAGAAATCGAGCAACAATATCCAGGCGACATCCTACTAGGTGTAGGTTTACTTTAAGTTACATTTATCCTACTTTCATTTTGAGTCGTTTCCTGGCTGAAGTACACCTTATGGTCGGAGATAGGAACAAGAGGAAATTGTAACGCCCTATATCATCCTTCTACTTGTTCAGGGTTAATCAGTTCTGGTTTACGCTCCTCTCACACCGAATTTGGCGATTAACAGTTGGCATATCAGTAATATAATCAATGAGGATGGAAGTTGGATGTACTCGAGCGGGTGGGAGGGCTGTGATTTGCAAGAGTTACGTATCAGGGTCCAGGAGACTTGAGTCGGAAGCACGTTCATGCAAGCACAACCGAGATCAAAGAAGATTCTTGGCACAACTGGCTGGGAGTGCGTCCCGCGCGTATGGTTTACAATAGAGATGTACTTATCTTGGGTAGCGTGATGGTAAATCTGTTTTAAAGAGGGAGGTGTAGCAGGTTAGCGTGGGGCAACGGACGGCTGCGCTAGGTGGCGCGGACCCTGTAATTTTCTCCCTCGGCAAGAAATCATGGGATCTTTCTGGGTCAGTAATTTAACATTTGTACCCCAGAAACTCTTAATCTAATCTAGATTAAATCAACTCACGCATAATAGAAGTTAGGTTAAGTTACGTAATAGTTCGTGGCCGTTGGTCTCAAAAGCTTCTCACGGCTACCAACGTAAGGGCTTTCCGTCTCGACCTGAAATATTCGCGTTGTGGCGACATGGTGGTTCCGGCATGAGAACTTGACGCAATACACTTGGTTAAGGTTGCGTTACGCATTAGTGGTGGACGAGGCCAGTGGTTACGGTCTTGGCGCCATACACATGAACTTTGTACATAGGTGGGATTGGGTAGGGATTTGCTGTGATTGTCTAGCATCGTGTTTTCATATCAATTCATTCATTTGCTCAATCTGTGTTGAACACGGAGAAACTGAAGGTACCCTCATGTCGGTGATAAGTGTATCAGGAAGATACCATTTTTCCCCTCTTCACATGTCTTCATGAGCTCTGTAGAAGAGGTCCTGGGCTTGATTGATTAGATGAAAACCAGAGATACTGTAGCCGAAGTGGTGAACACTACAGCCAACTGGAGATGATTCCGTGTTATAAAGTAATAATTGTTTTGTTTTTGTATATCTTCCCATTGACTTTTTTTCAATTTGTAGATTTTTCAAATAGGTATGTTCACACGCAAGGGGACTTGCTCATGCACGAAATGGTACGACAAGAATAAAATAAATATTTAAAGAAACTAATGAAGGTACAAGGATGATGTTGAAAGAGGCAGCACGACCAGCCTCATAGTGTTGCATGAAGGTTCTCATGTTGAATGTTTTAAACTGTAAACAAGTCGGTTGTTTATGCAGACATTTACAGGAGGGAAAATTAGATGTTGAGGTACGAACTTTAAGGAATTTACGTAAGACATTTTTTAATTATAACGGAACACTATGAGTGCCAGAGTGCAGGGACATGATTAGTATAACAAGGAGAATATGTTCTTGGGCGCGATTTGTGAAAGAAGATTATTTCATTTATTTGTTTCATTGTTAGGAGCATTACGATAAGTACGGTCGATGATGATTCTTTTAAAACGAGTGAAAGGTAATCGAGTTTCCTGGTCGAGCTATTCCTGGTTGCACATGACCGGGAAGGTCACTGGTCATTGATGTCGAATGTTAAACTAAATGTATGGTCTTCACATGAAGGGAAATTTGTCGTGGCCTTTCCCCTCTGTATTTTCTCCACTTTTAGACTTTTTTATTATCTCCTTACCCGTAGCTCAGGTCCCCCAATTTCTACTTTATCGCTCCATCTGTGTGATAGATACCTTATCTCAGGGCTTCAGAGATTACTGTAGTAGTGTGTGGAGGCTGCGCATTTACTCGGGAACATCAGCTGCTGAAAATTACAATTTTTATGGAAAGAAAATTTACTTAATATTTCTTGAAGTGTAACAGATCAGTTTGGTTTTAGAGAAAATACATGGTAATTTGTTTTTTAAGTCTGTAAAGCCCTAAGAATTTAGCATTATAGAACGATATTCCCTCAGAGGCCCAGTCCTCTGTTCTTAACGCTACCTTGCTAACGCGGGAAATGGCGAATAGTTTGAAAAGAAAATATATATATATATATGTTGGAAAGGATCACAATTTTGCGCGTGATCAAGATATTCCTATGAGTCCACGGGGAAAATGAAACACGAA
>JAUUDZ010410482.1:0-15188 GCA_032361705.1 Panulirus versicolor | reverse complement strand
TATAAAGTGATTTTACACGCGAAAAGAAAGTGTGTCAATCTTACCACATTCCAGACCAATGACATCAAGATTATTTTATCTTATTTTAAGTTTCTCTATCTGTAAAACTCTTCTCATCGAATAAACTCTCGTGATTGTTGTAATCAGGTGTTTTATGGTATGAAATACATTTCAGTCACATACAGTAGCCGGACTCATATTAATCTTATGTACAACAGATGTATTTAACCGTATGATAATCTGATATTAGTGATACATTTTGTCATCCTTCACCTCTACTGAGTGGAACCAAAAACCTTTAGCCTAATCATCCTGGCATCTTCAACCTTCCCTACTCGAACGCCATGATCTTGACGTTCTCCCTATTCCATGGGTATCATTTCGACCATTGTTCTCCAGAAATGTCTGCATTTGACCCCACCGTCAAGTTTGGATTCGTGTCGCGCGTTTGGCGGCAATGCGCACAGCTTCGGCGTGGAGACCTGCCTGCCATTCGAGGATTAGCCGTTATGGTGCCTCTTTCTATCCTCGAACAGATAGGCTATGGAATTCTCTTCCTTCTCTTATCTTTCCCTCTTCATATAACCTTTCGTCCATTAATAGTCAGGTCTACAATAACTTGCAAGTTCTGATAATTTCCATTAACTTTATTCTCTTTTTACTAGATATGGCTTAGGTAACTCAAACACCGCTAAGTTCTAGTTAACTCAAACACTCACATCGCTAAGGACTCCTAGTTAAATCAAACACCGCTAAGTTCTCTCTTGTAACTCAAGCACCGCTAAGTTCTCGTCGGTGACTCAAACACCGATAAGTTCTCATAACTCAAGACCGCTAAGTTCTCGTCGGTAACTCAAACACCGCCAAGTTCTCATAACTCAACCACCGCCAAGTTCTCTCAGGTAACTCAAAACACCGATAGGTGATGAAAGGAGTCCTTTTATAACCACTCGTTTTCGTATTTTCGTCATTATCTCGCAGAGTTCATTATCCCCCTCCCCCCTGTTGACCACATCCTAGATACGCACCGCGCAAGGCATAACGTTTTTACCCAACGTCTATATCGTTGTTCTTGCACTCTTATCGCAAGATAAGAAGAGTAAGCAACCGGTTAATAATTGGCATAAAAAGGTGGCTAATTTTACCTCAGCATGATCAAATTTTACGTTTTCCTATATAATTGCATATAAAAAATGGACTTAAGATTGAGAGAATATAGACTGAGTAAAATGCTCTTCATCTAAACAAGAACTTGTTCATAATTCTATGCCGTCATAAATGTTGTGGTGACGTCACGTGGTGAGGCAATCAAAAGGTTTGTTGTTCTTCGTGTTTTGGGGATTTTCATCCAGCACCTAATCTCGTCTGACGCCCTCCTCTCCCTTCCTCTAGTCACGGGATAAATTGTGGACTACACAACACTGCCATCAGTACCACCACTATTTGAAATAGTGCCACCACCATCATAAACACTTGTGGCAACCACTGTAAACGTTTACCAACACCACTACTGCCACCACACCATTATTGCCACTAATACCTCTACAGATGCCATCAATACAACCAACATCACTAACACCAACACCACTCCTGCTACAAGCACCATCACTAGTGCCACCACCATCAACGCCCACTACCAGCAACACCACTCACTACTCGCTACCACCAACACTACCACTGACTGCCATCAAAATAGTCCATCTCCATCACCACCAACCTCGTGCCTGACGGTGAACCTGGACGGGGTCTTCTCCTCGGGTACTAGGCTCTCCACTGACTCGCTCATCCTGGCTTGCTTGCTTAGCCTCGCTACACTTTCCTCTCCTCTCGGTCTTTCATGGTAACTTATGCCAACTTCCTCTCTTGGTTACAATCATAAAATCAAGCCGCGATCACTTATGTTTAATTTGAACCTTACTTCATTACCTCGCCACTGTTACGGATAAGACAATATTGCACTTCACAGCACCACAATTGGTTTTTCACCAAAGAAACAGAAGGCACCTTCAAGTCACCTCTACAATCCTTCTACAACTGTTGTGGAAACATGTCCGCCACGGCGTCCACGTCATCAACATCCGACATGTTATCTGGCACAGTTTCCGTTCTTGGATGCAGTGGGTCGTCCCCAGCAGGCCAGGCATGGCCCACTCTGCCCTCCCATCTGGCTTGCCCTCCACAGCGATACAGGAGGCGGATGTCTGGCCTCGCTGTGAGAAACCAATAGTAGTTTCTTCCCTCAGACCTGCCTGTCAACAGCTGTTCCTCGCCCTTCGTGTTGCACCACTGTAAAACCAGTTTCCCTGCCTCACACCGCCCGTGGACCGTAGGTCTCGACCAACACACACCGACGCCTAATGGTAGCCATGGAGTACCGCACGAGCGTCACGGAACTACACAGATGTATGACGTGAGTGGGTGGTGGGTGGGGAGGGCTTCGTTTACTGTTACACGGCTCAGCAGGAAATCCCAGAGCGAGTGGAAGGGGCGTGGGTGGCCTTGCCTGCTTGCGACTGCAAGTCGACACAATGTAGAAAGTGCTGACGTTGTCCCGTCCCGTCCCGCCGCTGGCCCTCAACGTCCACTCAAAAAACGTCTCTCCAGCTGTTACCTCCACCCAGGACGTTTCACCACTACCTGAGCATCGCCTGCGTTATACCCCCTTACGCGTAGTGGTTGTCTGCCTGTGCGCTTTATTTACTACAGTTGCGACTGGTCTTCCAGAGTTTCCACTACAGCTGTCTCTTGTGTTTCCGTTAGTTTCCCTCCTAGCTGTCTCTTTTATGTTACAATCCGGTCCTGTTTTTACCTATACTTCCTTTAGCTTTGTCTCTACTCCTCACCACTGCTGGTGTTTCCGCTCCGACTATCTCTCTCTCTTTCTCTCTATCTCTCTTTCTCGCCTCATAGCTGGCAACCGTTGCTTGTCGCGCTCTCCACAAGTACATACGACATCCCGAGTTGTCGTACAGGTGTTCTTGTTTTCTATTATCATTCTCGCAGTCGCCTGCTCCTTCTCAGATCTCCCACGTCTTTCCATACACCTGCAACCGTGTCTCTGCTACACCTGTTGTCTCATACACCTTCTCTAACTTCCCGCCCCGAGACCATGTTACGCAAGTCAATGTGAAGGTCACAACTCACATGGCGAGAAATTGTCAAGGTCTGGCGCCTCTACAACAGAAGTTGCCAGTGCGTACATTTAAATCCACTGCTTTTGACATTCGATGAATTTTCCTAGCAGTACGGCCAATGATCAAGGCGTCCCTGTGGTTCTTGGCACATAGCAGGTAGATAACGTTGCTTCTAATCATTTATATGAAAGGGTTCTCTTTCCGTGGCTTAATATCAGCTCATCGTAACGTCACTGACTGTTGCCAGTTTGGTAGAGATGGGGCATGCTGGGAGGATGGGCATGTTGTGAGTGTTGGAGGAACTCAGAGGGATTGGAAGACATTTAGGGTAACAACATATATTTCCACCCTCGCAGATTTTCCGTCATGGAGGATGTAAGTCTTTACATGGGGATCCCTGTCAACTGTGGTTGGTTGCTTCTCTCCGCGATGAATAAATACTAGTTGCCAACTAACCTCATGAACTGCTTGTTCGAGTAAGTAGAGAATTACCTGCAGGTAATAACTAGTTCTAAACTAAACTCCAGTGGTGGATTACTTGCTGTAGCAAATACAAGCGCGACTGGGAAGAAAAAAAAATATAACTTGCTGAATAATGCACTCGAAATATTCTGAAAAAAAAAAGGTTCGTGTATCATGATGGCTACGACTTGGATGTCAGCGCAAGACACTTCTGATGATTTAAAAAGCTCTTGTGTGTGCAAAGAGCCTGCGACATGGCAGATGCATAATACATACAAGTCGTGGAATCAGATCTTTAAAGTGTACAGCACAGACAACAGAACCATATAAGTTCCTGAGAAAAAATAACATTATGATTAGAGTACATACAACACCCCCCCCCCACCATGCGTTACACAAGTTCACTTAACAATGCGTCTGTGACGTTATGATCATGAAATTTTGTCTGTTATTCTGATTTTGAAATGAGCTAAGCGACTTTAGTGAAGAACATAAACAATGTGCGGACATGTGGCACCACCGCTCCACATCGCAAAGTCCATAAGGAGCCTTAATATATATTTTTTCACATTAAAATTTGATTACAATTGCAGTTTTGTCATTTCCCAAAACAGTACAACGGTCACACTGATATTCTTGCTTTCAACATAGAATTATTTTTCGAAGTCATTTCACTAATGTTACTTTATCACAATCAGTTAACCTTTAACGTTTAACTGTGTGGTTCTTATACTTAAGTAACTCCAACAAATTACAGAAAATGTATATCAATGATTATGAAAAAAATATTTTTACACACATTTCCCCTTAATGAGCAGTGACGTACATACTAGTAGTGCCCTTATTACAGGCCACCTAAAAATAGATTTGTCGTCAAGCAATAATTACCACAGTTCATACGCTCAGTAATAATAACTCTTTCTTTATAGTTTTTACTAAAAACAGAGACCTTGATACCGTAAAAGCTTGACAAGGCAGTTTGCTTTGTTTTCGAGGGGGAAACAATATTACAGATGGTACAGTGCTTAGGGACTTTAGATCGTGGATTCTTTAATGACTAACGCTTATAAAGAGGGATTACAAAAATGCAATATATCAAAGGGTTGAGGTGACATCATCCAAGAATGTCCCTGCAGGAGCTGACATAACTCTACAAATTATACAGTAATATTCTAGAAGGTGGACTCGTGTGGGGGAAGCGATCATATCTTTACTTTCTGCTTGGGACGCTGGGAGCGGGGAACTGAACAGCACAGCACTGGATAAGGGGGAGTACCCTGCAGACCTAACTTTTCAAGTTTTCATAGATCATCTGGTTCTATATCTATAATACTATCGAATGACAGCTACATACACACACACACACACATGGGGCCCAACGAGTGTAAAACTCCTTCGTAAAGTATAAACAGGTAATTACGTTTCTTGCACAGGAGATACCAAGGGAGGGAGGGGAAGACACGTGCAGCGGCCCTCTTTGATTTCTAGAAGAGAGGGAGCTCCGTTTTGGACAAATGGTTGTCTGCACCTGGACTACCACACAGTTGATGCTGTACCACATACAAGGCTGAAAACGACGCTGGATCTTCAGTAAGGAATAAGGGGGAAGACTCTTTCAATGGGGAGAATACCCTAGTGGAAGGAAACAAGGAATGCATTGTCAGGGGCAGCCCACTCGAAATGCTTGAGATCACCATTGGTGTGCTGCAGAATTCTGTCCCGGGACCGTTGCTCTTCTTGATCTATGTAAATGACTTGCCAAAACGAATTGAATCCTACCTGAATAAGTTTGCGGATGATGCCAGTCATGATGAAAAAAAAAAAGACAGTCACACGAGGGTGGTAAAGAAAATAGAGAATAGGATTGCATTCACCTAACAAGAGGCCATAGACGTGTCCCAAAGTTGGTACGATACGGTCCATGAAATTCAACTAGAGTGCAAATGCAAGATATGGAGGATGGGATGTAGTGAAAGATCGTCTCCATATAATTATCAACCAGCAGGAAATAAGCTGTAGGAATCTGTGAGTGAGACGGGCATGGGAGTAGACATCTTCCCTAACCTCTCACCTGTCCTACTGTCTACTGTCAAATATTAGGATAGGGGAGAGAGAGAGAGAGAGAGAGAGAGAGAGAGAGAGAGAGATGCGCGCCATTCCCTTCCTCCGGTAAGCCAACACTGAAATATGCTTTTTCAAGTTTGGTCAACGCGTTTAAAGAAGCAGATAAAGCGTTACAACAGAAAATGACCAGAGGACATATATTTTGAAAGAATTATAACAGTTGAATTTTTGAGAAAGGTTGGAGACCTTTAAGGAAGAGAGAAGACTAAAGGGTGACCTGATTACCCCCATAAGTTTATAGACCATTCTGATGTCCTGTGAAGGAAATTATAAAATTTTGTTTCCTATAAAAGATGTTTAAAAACTTCTCGCTGAACAAATTTAACTTAGATATCTTATATAGGAACCAAAATATATAATTCTAGGTAAACTAACCATTACTTTCTAACGCTTTACAAATCCTAAAGAATTCAGTTGCAGGAAAACAGAGTTAAGGTATAAATAAATATACTGGTGACCCCTGACCCCTATAATATTAAATATGGTCGTCACAAATTTGCCTTCGGCAACATACAGGGTGGTAGGTATGTGGACAAACATTTATGCCACATCTTATAAACTGGCTGCAATGTGGCCAGACAAATGGCCGAAAGCCTAAAACTGCTTATATCGGTGACGATTGACTCCAGAGGATAGGCAGAAATAGTTGTCTCAAATTTCAGTCAAAGCTGATGAGACTCGCACAAACATATTTAAAGTGAACGTGAAGGGAACCATACGGCATCCGCTTGCCAATGACTACCTTTCTAATTTTATACATATCCTCTCTCAACTTGCAACTCTTAAATGTATAGTGGCGTATTGTTTATTTAATCATCAATAGTCTCTTCTCTTTCTTCCTACCTCTCTTTACCTGTGTATCAATTTATCCATCATCTACCAATATCAAGCTGTCACTTCTCACCTCGTTCATGACGGTGAATCTGCAGGGAAATCTGCGCGGCTGCTCCTCCTCCAGTAGGTGCTCCTCGGGTGGGTCGGAATCCTGGCCAGTCGAGGGAATCTCTGTTGGAACGTTCAGGAAGGCTACCCGCTTACTCGGCCGAGGCTTCATGGCTGCAGCCCTGTTGGTGAGTCAAGAAGATAATCTGTACCGTGCAGAATTAGTAGTTTCATCTTTCGAGTTGGCCCTGTTTAGTCCATTACATACAAACACAACTGCGGCCAGGATTCGAACCTGGGTTAGCCTATGCTTAACTATTATGATGGGCAGGATTACTAACCGCTACACCACGGAAACTTATATTTGCTTAGTACACCAAAATTTAGATCGCATTTATACCCATTTTAATCATCTAATGTTGGCTTAGTGCTATTACTTTATTTTGTAGCCTACTAATTTTAGCCTTGCTTACCTCGCTTAGTTTCATCTAATCCATCGACTCATGACTGTTCCCTATCATCCACTCTGCCTCACATATGCCAATTCTTGCCCAGGTTTTTCTTGCGTGAAAAAATAAACGAATTCATAGAAAAGTAAAATCAGATTATTGTCAAGTATATGTGCACCTGGGTCTCGGTAGGGTTACTTCATTTGAATGATTCCTCCGAGTCCTGGTTGATGGTTTTAGTACTAATTACTGTATATTTCATTATTAACTTTCCAGAGAATGAAAGATAAATATCCCTTACCTGTCCTGTAAGCTTTATAGGTATTGTGAACGAAGAAGCCAATATGTGGAACAGAATGTTAATGGTTTTATTGGATATCTTAACTCAGTATGCAATGCTTACGACAACAACCTAACCGCCACGTTAGATGTTTACATTTTGTGATGGTATGGTAAACTGGCGTGTGTTATATCACTACTCACTAAAACCTAGCCACCAATAAACAAAATCCTGATATACCTGTCAAATATTAAACTCAAAATTAGTAAAATTTATTAGTCCTTAATACCCTACGCTGTCCTATTTAAGATTGTTATAGTGTACTTAACTCATCTTTTTAACGTGTACCTTCATCTGTTAAAGGAGTAAACATTACTCTCAAACTACAAACATGAGTTAGCAGTTGTTTTAATACACATATCAAACATGCTTTTTTTTAACTCTTGAGCATGCTGTTACGAATCTAATAACAGTGCAGTCCTTTGGTATGATAGCCTGGCCTTTCACCAGATATCAAATGCCAGGCCATCATACCCAAGGATCGCACTGTTGCGCTCAAGCGTCGTTAGGTCGTGCTCAAAGGTCGTAACGTAATTTGAAAACTTACTGTATTGTGTATGTGAAGTACTACTGTGGTGGCGGTGGCTGTGGTGTTCCGTACACACTATGCCTTTGGTCTCAGGTCTTCCGTCATATTTATCTCGGAGATCTTACTCACAATGAACTTCCGGCCTTTCTTGCATGTTGCTTTCCAACATTGACAACTTTCACTCTTATTTGAACGTCTTATGGATCTGTATAACAGCGTTTATGTTTCTATCGTCTCTAACACATGAAACAAATTCGTAGTAAAGAAGGTTTGGATAATTACCCTCGGGAGAGGGCGAGCGTGCAACCCGCTCCTCGATGTGTGTGAACGAGGCTAAACTCCCGGTGCTATGCTGCACATAGTGACTCAGGGCCGTGGACGAGGCTGATCTCCCGGTGGTGCTTCACAGGGTGGATCTGGATTGTAACGAAGCTGCTCTTCCAGTGCTGTGCCACACTGGGTGGATCAGGTCCGTGGTTGAGACTACTCTCCCGTTATAGTTTCACACATGATGTATCTGGGCAGTGTACGAAGCTAAACTCTCCTGATGTGTGCCGCTTGGGGCGTATCACGGTTGTCGACGAGGCTACTCACGGTGCTGTGCCAGAGTGGATCAAGGCCGTGGATGTGGCTTTTCTAAGCGCTATGCTACACAGTGTAAAAGGGATGTTGATGAGGCTACTCTTACACTCCTGTGTCACAAGTTGGGTCAGGGCAGTGGATGAGGCTACACTCACGATGCTCTGGCACAGGATGGATCAGGGCCAAGGTTAAGGGCTACTCTTTTGGTGTTATACCACACAGGCTGGAACAGAGCCTTAAAAGATCCAAATGCCTCACAGAATGTGGCTCAAGGACGTCACAGACAACTCAAACACACTATCATATCGAGACGCGTCCGCTCAGGCACTAAGGGTGGGCGGGTTTCGGTGTCTGCGCTCCATCCTTGTTCTACGTGCCTTCCTGGTGCTGCATGGTTATCGTCACTCCACTGAACACTAATTCACTATTTTCTCACACAATTTGTATCACTTTGCTTTACTAGGATGTATTGCACCCCCTCAAACTAGACGTTAGTATCATCAGCAAGGCTGTAATTATTACTCGGAGTACTCCGTTAAACGCAGGCGACGGGATTAGAGATGTGTCTCGTTTCCTTTATGATGGTGAGTGTTTTTTTGGCTTCCACGCCTGTGAGCCGCGTTTCCGGAGTCAGGAGTGCAGACGAGGTGAGTGACGCGGGGCAAGTGAGCGCCCACTACACTTACAGGGAAGATAAACATGACGAAGATAGCGAGGTTTGGAGGCGACCGTTGTCTCCATGAGTTTCGCTCACCCGCTGTTTTCTGCTAACCGCTGCAACTGTTAACAAAGTTGAAACAACGAGATAAAAGTAATGAAGAATGAATAAGGAGATAAAAATGCTCTAACATTATTATCAAGAAAATAAAGGTGAACAAATCCAATACACATTACATACTAACGCGGAAATATACCAAATCAGTGGAGATGCATATAATTAACGTTTCCGTCGACTTACGCACCAGGACCGTAGATGCATTGAAAGCACTTACGGTCTTGTGATTATTTTGAACATCAAGATTTTTTTTTTTATGTCTAATGATGGTTAAAACAAAACTACTGGTTACAACAAAACTACTTTGTCGGCCTTTCAATAGGCCTATAAGGCGTCGGTACGTAATAAAAAAGGACGATGTTAGTGGTTGAATCTGTAGTGTGTGTGTGTGCAGCTTGGACGAGAGATAAGATAAGCTGCTCTTGAGCCGTGAGTCGTTGTCTTAGCGGGGAGCATGGGAAATGTCCACCTCAGACAACGGTTCATCTCTTAGTTAAGCAAGAATACATCGGTATGCTCATTTTGTACCATCCTAAGATGTGATGGTCAGCCCTAAGACCATAGTATAAATAATGGTCATAATATTGTGTTCGAAAAGCACAGCGTCGTGTTCGAGGGTTATGATAATTCCAGAATTTCTAAAACACGATTATTTCATTTCATCAGGCATTAGGTTTTTCGCTTTCTCAAAAATTGTCTTTTTTTTCCGTTTCCTAGTTCTCTCTATATTTCAATTAAGGCCCGGGCTTAATGTAGACTTTTGTCCGCGACTGGAGCCTTCAGCATTAAGAAAAAATACTATGGCTTGCGGCCACACGCTCTCAGCCAAATATTTACGAGTGGTGTCGACAGGTCTTCCGTTGCGAGGCTAGTTGGTGGTTACCTTACCCTCCGTGTTCCGGCGGAAAGTATTTCACGATAATTAACTAGACATGCATTTCTTTCTGCGAACCACAATACAGACACTAAAAAATGCGAATATTTTTGTATAAGATTTTCACTACGAGAAGACGGATTAGTTTATCACATGGACACAAAAGAGTAAGAAAATTGACATTGTCTTTAAACTTTATAATGATTCTCCAACCTGTAATTCAGGTAAAATTCATTAGAAATGGGTTTAAGATAAAAGGGAATATAATGGTAAGCAGGAAAATAAACACGAAATCAAACTGGCTGCAAGCCAAATTTTCCATTCCGGAGGATCGGCAGAAGGCATGACATGTAGTGGATGAACCACGTCATGATCAGCAGACCAGCCAGTGACAAGCTGCCCAGTGGCACACCAGGTAGTCTACGTGGCTGGAAGCTGGTTAAGTTTACCACCTCAAGAGTCTTGCAGGTCACTATATAACTGCTGGCGGATCTACTGCTCAATCTCACAGAGACGCATGATATCGTCCAGTTCTTGAAAGGTTGGGGGCCACCGCCGGCCATCGTGCCCGCTGACGTGCTTCCCGGGCTGATTCTTAGCGATGGTCATGAGCAGCTCCAACAGGAGTTCCTGCTCATCGAGCTGAGTGAAGCGGCACATATACCACCCTTTCAGGAGGATCTTGCTGACTGGCGGCCAAATGATTTGGACGATGACCAGGAAGGCAACGATGGTGCATAACGGATAATGGATGCAGATGTACATGTTACGGAACGTCTGTCTAGTGACCCTGATCTAGCCGGTGAAGTCGGCTCGAACACATAGGAATGCTATGGATAAGTCGCTGAGGCCGAGGTTACGGCACTAACTGGACTGGCCTTAGTAAAGCAGGATGTCACGTTGTGTTTAGTAAATGTCTTCTTCCTCGAGACCCCTCTCTTGCGACATCTGCCGTAGCTCGGCCAGTGTGTATTTACTTAGGTCCTAGTAGTCGGGTGGGTACAGAGGCTTGTAAAGTAGCATCCTTTGTCCGTCCATACGGTCTATGCCGGCGTATACTTCAAAGTAAACGCCTTCATCACTGCGCACCGCACTCGCAGGCACACACACGCACGCACACACCACCAACATCAGCAGCAGCTTCGTAGCAGACATTATTTCCAGTGCTTTTTGTTGCAAATTACAGTCCCACTGTTTAGGAGGAGGGAAAAATCGTACTGCTACTGTCATCACGTCTTTGATTACAATTAAGCTTAGCGGAATGCAGATGGTTTTTATTTACTAATGTTGTCAAATTTAGACAAGTTGGTTTTATCTACCAAGAATGATAGTTACGAAAGTCTACTGGTGATGATTTTGTTTCATGGATATCAGTTAATGGTGTGATATATACCAGAAGTTGCACATGTATACCAATAGTGATGATGTTATATAAATATCTTACGGTAGTGATTGTTACATAGATATCTAACAGTAATGATGTATATAATCTAACAGTAGTGATGATGTTGAATAGATATAAGTAATGATATTACATAGACATCTAACAGTAGAGATGATATTATAAAGATATCTAGCAGTAGTGACGATGTTATATAGATATCTCTACCAGTAATGATATACAGATTTCTACCAGTAGTGATGCTATAGAAACATCTACCAGTAGTGATGATGTTACACACATCTACCGGTAGGGACGATGTTACATAAACATCTATCAGTACTGGGTTAGGTCACAAAGGTTAGGTCATCATATCCAAGGATCATACCATCGTATTAAAGGATCGTACCTTCGTATTTAAGGGTCGGGCTGTTATTATGTGACACTGCCTTTGAAATTAATCTCAAAAGTAACGCAACGCTGCTGATATCCAGTGGTGTACTGCCCCAATGTGTGCAAAGGGTCGATGGTTGCTGTTGAAACTATTACAAGGGACAATTTCTTCCCAGAGGGATTTTAGAAAAGAGGGAAGTGGGTTAGAAATGGGTTTCCTTTAAAAGAAGAGAGAAGAAAAATATGTAGATTATCTAAACGGAAGAAACAAAGAGAGCGGAGAAATTTGAGTTGTGTGAAGAGAAGGAAGAATGGGGAGAAATTTGAGTTATCTAAAGAGTTGGAAGAAATATAGAATTTGGGTTTTGCTATCGTAAAGGAAGGGGAATAATTTACGGTACCTCGTCTGGAGAGAAGAAAAGATAATGAGAATATATTTGTCTCAAAGGAAAAAATTATTTAACTAACGTCGTCTTAAATTAAGAGACAGTAAAATAAGAATTTTAGCTCTGCCGCCTCAGATTCAGAAGTAATGAAAAATGATAAGAATTTGAATTATATATGAATAGAAGAATGAAACTTCTCTCGTTCTGGTATCTGTTCTGGTACCCATAGCCACCATTATTGGGGTTCACGTCATAAGGTACATAAAACGACATTTTTGTATTTGAGAGATCGATTGCTGTTGAAGACTCATGTCATTAATCTGTAAAGTTTTACGTTGAAAAAAAAAATGGGTTGTAAGTCCATGAGAGTTTGCTCTTCACACAAGAACTGTCAGTTTCGACTCATTTTTTATCTGATGAGAAGCGGGGTTGTAAAACTAGAGATATAAGACGTGGGTTGTTAGTCCGTACCAAGTAAACAACAAGCGCTTCTTCAAAATTTCGATAACTGCCTTCATACTCATAGTTTCCTTACTCTTATGATGCATCATAAGCAAAATTCGAGAGAGAGAGAGAGAGAGAGAGAGAGAGAGAGAGAGAGAGAGAGAGAGAGAGAGAGAGACGAAATTACTCAAGTGATGTTGCTCCTGAACAATTGAGCAGCTGATCATCTTTAGAAAAATATGATTTGCTGGCAGTGCGTAGCCAGAACCTACGCGGATTTGCTCTGTATTTACTTGTTCATCATCTATATTGCTCAACGCCTGGATAATCTTGACCTTTCTTACACTTTAAGTGAATTTCTGGAGTCGCTGTGCATTTTGCTCTTGTAGCTTCCGGAAGGTGTCATGGTTTTATAATCTGGTAGGTAAGATAACCTGATCTTTCTCTGAACGTAGTTTAGGCTATGCTGATATAAAATCTTATCCCATTGGTGGTATTCTGTTATAAAATTTATTGGAACCTCACCATGTATTGCCTCATTTAGGTCAGTTGGGAAAGGGGTATAAGGACAAGGCATTATAAAAACTGAATCAAAGTACTTGTGAGATATAAATCACCGGTGATTCCAAATTAGTATTTCATTATGATGCCACTTGATATATTAAATGAGGGAAGTGCTCCATTTTTTATGTGTTAGAATGTTCCATATTAAAGAGGATGTAAAACCATTATGCCCAGTGGATCCTTATCTTTGTTGTCATAATTTTTTTGGCTAATATTTATCCTAAATGATAACAAAATAATTTAGTCTGATGCTCATATCTCTGAAACGAAGACGAGAACATATAACTTTGTTAATTTCCCCTAGAAATGTTTTTACAGGTTCAACCAAGAGTGATAGACCCTGACTGTGTTCACTGAATGACTGAATAGGATATTAACGCGACACATTGTGACGTAAGTGCTCAACCCTCTTCTTGCCACATATGGTGTCTGCGTTTTACTGGTGGGGAGGTTCCCCTCAGAATCAGGGGTCATACTGGGTACGAAAGACTCTAAAAATGTAAGTTACTAAATTCCTGTCTCACATCACGGATGCAGTAGCTGTATTTATTCATTAGTGGCTGTGGAAATATCCATGGACAAAATTTGTATCCACCGATAGGAATGTTAGGCACGAGAGAATATTTTATCACGTAATTTGTACGTAGTGTAAATGAATGTCAGCTTTAGGTAGCAGAATCTTTCCTTTTTAAAGAAGCCGGTAAAAATTATTTTGACCATTTCAGTCTCGTGAATTATCAACTTTTTCCCCGTGACAGGAAGTATGAGCGAATCTGTAGTCATGATTTGCATTATAGTGGGTACCAGTGACTAGACAGAGCTTTTTCTTGGCTTTTAAACTAGATGTTTTAATATTTAATTTTGTGCATATCATTGTTAAAGGTGTCACTCTAATGTGTAAATCCTCGGGTGTGTGGTAGAGAACTCTTAAGACGAGTACAGTGTCAAGTGGCATCTGGTGTGCTTGGTCCACGACGCCAGATTTAGACCTGCGATATACCAATTTATATATATAGGTGATTAGCGATCTGATCCAACATCATACTTTTTAAATCAGTAAACTGTATTTTGCATATTCATGATATCTGTAATATAAGTAATAAGGGGTATACTATAGTGTAGACGTGTAAAGTTTTATGTGACTTCGTCTGGTAACGTTGTTGTTATTAAGTTCTGATGTACGAACTGTTAAGCAACAGGTAGGTGTGGCTATAGTATATACCTCTATTTTATGGTAGAATTGACTTGTTTCGTGTGTTTGAAATTGAATATCGCGACTCCTGTATGTGCTAAGACTGGACGTTCTGTAGATAGGGAGAAAAAATTATAAATCTGCATGTGGCGAGCAAAGGGGATGGGTACAATGTACATTTTCTACTTGAGGTATGCGCTATGTTAAGTGAGTCAGTATGTGTAAGGACGTAGAATTTGCCTCACATCTTGATTTTATGTGTGGTTTATGCCTTTTTAATGTCAGGGAAAGATATAATCTATTACAAACGTGAAGTCAAGATTTGACACTGACTTTCTTGATTGTGTTGCAAGTGTTTAAGCACACTTGGGTCCTTGTTGATCGGACAAGAGATTGATACGTAGGCTGCAGAACTGAATTCAGGTTTAAATTGTATTTTAAAGATGCAAGTTTTCACTTTTGGGTGTTAGTGATAGAGTGAATGAAACAAGTCTCCACTATGTAGAACATTTTTGACAGGAACTTTGCTATATACGGAAGCACATGTGCTATTTGCAATTTCAGGTAAGGGACAAGTAGAAATTAAGTTTGGAAAATCGTGGAATAAGTTTTGCAGTGGTAGTGTCCTGTGTGGAATATGTATGAAAACTGATAGGATCTGATTATATATTCATTGA
>JAUUDZ010410471.1:0-15189 GCA_032361705.1 Panulirus versicolor | reverse complement strand
TGAATGCATAGCTTTACTCTTGCACACGTTATTTTTCGTTAGCCATTCGTCTGACCATTTTGCTTGTTTAAGCTTTCTCTGAGGTAATTCACAAACTTGTTCGATTAAACTGTTTCATAGTAATATATCATAAGCAGATTTGGAGATCATAGATATGATACCCAATTCAAGATCATTAATGTGTACTATAAAAAGAATAGGGTTAAGAACCGACCCCTGTGGTACACCCACTCTCCACGTTCAGTCAGTATGAGGTTTTGCCATTTAAAACTGCTCATTGCTTTCTGTAGGTAAGTCAGTCACTGATCCATTCACATAATTCATCCGCTATTCCATGTGATTTAGATCTACATAGTTGTCTTCTGTTTGGTACTTAATGTGGAATACCTTTAGAAAATGAAGGTATATTACATGAGGATACTTTTGAGTCCCACTTGTCATATATATAACATTGAAAAATTCTGGTTGACTTGTTAGACAAGGTGTTTTGTTTTGAAAGTCGTGACTGTTGTCCGATATTATTTCATGGTCTAGAAATTGTACAATATTTCTTTCCTTAATTTTACCGAAAAGTAACATGATACTCATTGAATGGTACTTTAAGGTACACGTATCTTCATGCTTATGTATATAAGAATGATATTTGCCAGTTTCCACTCTTCTGGCACCTTACCTTCCGTTAATGATTTGTTAAGTATCTTGTTGATGGGAAATGTCAGTTGCTTTCTATCTTTCTAGAACAGGGAAAGGAGTAAAGGTGGTGGAGAAACAGTCTGGTGTACGGTGACATTGTAAGAGGTTAAGGTGGTAGGGAAACCATCTTTTGAAGTGTATGGTGGCATGGGAAGGGATAGAGGCGGTGAAAAAACATCATTCCTGAAGTGTATGTTGGCAGGGTAAGGGGAAGAGGTGATGTGAAAGTATCATCTCCTGAGAAGTGTATGGTGACAGGTTAAGGGGTGGAGGTTGTGGGGAATCATGATGATTTGAAGTGTATAGTGACAGGATAAGGGGTAAGCGTGGTTGGGAAATGTCATCTGAAGTGTACGGTGATAGAGTAAGAGTAGGGAAACATCTTACGTGCAACCGACCAACCAAGGTGTGAGGTCTACGTGGGCCTTCAGGCTGCGGCTTCCAATAGCTTGGTCGACCAACGACCTAATCCCTGAGCCCAGCCTGAGCTGTGGGAGTGAGGACCCACGAGAACTTCACCAGGTATACCAAGTAAGTGTATGGTGACAGAGGAAGAGGTAGAGATGGTAGGGAAACACTACATCCTCTTTGGTGTCCCGTGTAAAACGTTTTGGCCATCATAATTTCATGTGGGTTGTCGTCATGGGGTGTTCATATAATTATGGTGGTGGTGGTGATATTCTATACTGTATGTGAGAGTGCTGAGACAGTTCCTTGTGTGATGCTTGGGTAATGTATTGGAGACCTTGCTGCTCAGGCGGTGATGTAAGGGCGCTCTGACAGCTTCCGTGAGGGGGAGGTGGGTGCACGGATGGTAAGGGATGGATGATGATGGCTGCACAAGGTCAGGCATATATGGCACTTAACACATAAATGTTGTAGCTAGGTTCGGGAGGTCTAGGCACGCGTCCTTGTCTTACGACGGTCCCTTCTCTTTAATTTTTGGCACACTTGGTTGACCGCCTTTCTCGTTTGACTCGCAGTTTGCGTAGAGTGAACCTATTGTAACTCTCATTATTTTTGTCAGCTACTAAGGACCAGCGAAAAGCTTCACCGAGCAGTCGTGACCCAACTTACCAACGTATATTACGATTTCTCTCTTGGGCATTACTTGATTTACTTACATGTTGTGTAAGATTTGCATCCTGGATAAAACAACCCAGACGTTGGCGTATCACACGTGATCCAGCAAACTGTGGAACAGGTCTTTCCAGGATTGGGCTTACCATGCTGGCCATGTTTGTCAGTTAAGCTGTATGTTTGAAATTTTGATATTGATGAATTTAAGCTGTGTGTGAATACGAAGTTTTGCCAGCCCAAGAGGTGATGGACTTACTCAGATGAATTTACTTAGGCATTTACGTATTTCATATTTAAGTATTTCATCCTTACAGATCATAATTTTCATGGAACGAAGAAATGTAGGACAATTTGTTTTGAAGTGTATTGTCTGTAGTATAGATATCTAACTGCTAGTTGACCCCTTAAATAAATTTTACGATTATTGAACACGACATTTCAACTCTAGGATATGACAGTATGACCTCTTAATATTTGAGGGTCAGGTCAAGGAAATGAACATCGTACTTAAGGTCGAACCGTCGTGTTTGAGGGTTATCCTGTTCCACCGTCACCTGATGACACTGACCATGGGTGTTAAAGACATGTGTATAAATTTCGGACAGATGGCTGACATACGACCATTTTTAATCCTTCGGACTTGTGATGTTAAACATCATTTTTCAGACCGAATTGTTCTAGAAAGGTTACTATTTTTTGAGGTTGTGACGAGCCTGGGAGCAGATACAGTGAGATAAAGTCGGTGGTAGATTATCTTTGAGCGTCAGCTGACAACGATGTGGCATGGCTGCTGCTGAGGCATTTGTTATTGGGATTATCACAGCATGGATACCGGATACGTGTGCCACGTGTCTTGGGTGCTACGGGTAGGTTAGATAAGGGTAGGTTGAGAAATGTACCAGATGTGTTCCCTTGTGTAGTGTGTATCACTCCCTCATTGGAGCTTCGCTGGTACTAGGCCACGAAGTCATTTTGGGAGATGATCCTGTTCGTTTTATTTCATTTGATTATGCATACGGTAGCTTCTGGTACTTGGGTGTGATGGAGAATTTATGAGACTTTGAGTGGATATGTCCTGTGCCGAGAGATGGAGACCGACCATTGCAGATGAGGTAGAAGTATTCGATATTCTACTCTCAAGTACTCTAAGGTGTAAGCCCACCCTAAGCATGTATAACAGGTGTATAAGCCTGACTCACGTTTCTATAGAAACTATTTTGATTTTTGCCCCTGAGAGCTGGCTGCCTGTGTGCCCCCACCACTAGCCAGACCACGCAGTACTCGCCAAGCTGCTGCGTCACATGATGACTGTGCAGCCGTTTGCAACTCAAGTGTGTTCCGTTTTGATATCTGTTTCCATCCCTATACTTTGAAGCTTTGGAACTCTTTACTCTCTCATACCTTTCTTAATAGTTATGACCTGACTTTTAGAAAGACAGGCTTTTCACTTCCTGCAAAATTCGTAAATACTTTCCATTGTCTTATCCATTTCCCTTTCAGGAACCTCTCTGCATTTCAGTTAAGGCCAAGCCTTGCTGTGGACTCTTGTACGTGAGTGGAGTCTCCAACTTAAAAAAACTAATTAGATAAATAATGTTAAAGCAGCGAATTTTGCAGATTATACAAATTACATAATACCTGGCTGTACTATGGAATTCAAATGAATATTAAGCAACCTCAAAAGCCTGGGACGACGGTACCAACTTCATATTGCTTTGGTATGGGATGTATTTACGGGCACATCTTGTGTGTGCATGTGCATGTAACTTACAATTACCTATTTATGATTAACTGATTAAACAGAACGGGGAGAGAATTCTACACTAGTAGAACTCTATCCCTTCAAATTTCATTACTGTGAAATAGCTTAAACATTTGTACCGTTATTCACAATATCATCACATATTCCAACCAAACACCCATCCACCAGTCTTAGACTAAAACCTTATTTCTTTACACCCTTTCTAACAAGCTACTGTTTAACTTCTTGTTACGAACTCTTACTTACTCTGTCAATGCACATCATGAAGAACTGTTTACTGTGTAATTACTTCTTAGTATTTACCAGTGTGTACTGTACGGGGAGGGAGTTTGTCACTCATAGGGCCTCCATCTCGAACATTTTACCCTATCGTACTTACTTTATTTCATGTTATGGCCATCTGGTTGTTCTGTCTTTGCATATTTTGAAGAACTGTTTAGTGTCTCCGTCATCAGTATGGTTTAAAACCTCAAAGAAATGCCGCATTGACTCATCCATCTCTAGCTGTCATATATAATGCACCGAACCACAGCTCCTTATCCACAACCAGGCCCCAAAGACATTTCCATGGTTTAACCCGGACGCATCCCATGCCCTGGTTCAGTACATTGACAGTACGGCGACCTCTGTGTACCACATTGTTCCAGTTTACTGTATACCCTGTACGCCTTTCACACTTCTGCATGTTCAGGCCCCGATCACTCAAATGTTTTTTCATTTCAGCTTTCCATCTCCAATTTGATCTCCACGTTCTCCTTTTTCCATCCATTGCTGATACTCTTACCCTGTGCATTAACCTCTCCTCACTCGTTCTCTCCATTTGTCAAAACCTTTTCAACACGTCTTCAGCTGTCTTAACTACATTCTTTTTATTACTACACCTAACTCCTACCTTTTTTATTACTTACTCGATCAAGTCACTTAACACCACATTTTGTCTTCAGACACTTCATTTCCAGCACATCTTCAATTATACCCATTCCTTCCTCCCAGATAATAACCTGGGAGTGCTCCTAGAACAATCACCCCCTTGTCCTATGACTCGCTTCTTTTTCCATGGTTCCATTTGCCACCATGAACACTCCCTGGTATCTTATACACTTCACTTCCTCCAAATTTTCTCCATTCAAACTCGCAACCAACCAACAGTCCTCAATCCTGTTAAACCTAATAACCTTGCTATTATTTACGGTTACACTCAAATTCCTCCTTTCCCACACTCTTCCAGAGTATTCACCAACTTCTGCAGTTTATCTTTGGACTCTGCCACTAGTGCTGTATCATCAGCAAACAACAACTGACACTTCCAAGACCCACTCATCTCCCCACAGACTGCATACTCGCCCCTCTCTCCATGACTTACATTTACCTCCCTCACCACTCAATCCATAAACATTTTAAACATCCATGGTTACGTCACACACCTCTCCCACAGACCAACCTTCTCTTGGAATAACTTGCTTTCCTTTCTTCGGACTCATACACATGCCTGACACCTATGATAAAACTTTTCATTGTTTCTAGCAACTTTCCTCCCTCAACAATATCCTTAAGACTTTCGACAAAGCATCTGTATCACCCTTCACCAGTATCTGTAGGACCTTCCACAAAGCATCTCTGTCAACCCTATCTTCTGCCTTCTTCAAATCCATAAATACCACATGCAAATCCCTCTGTTTCCCTAAGTATTCTGACACACCTTCTTTAAGGTAAACACTTGATCCACACATTCTTTACCACTTTAGAACCACACTGTTCCTTCTCAGTCTGATGCTATGTACATGCTTTCACCCCTCTAAGTCAGTACTTTCCCATACAACTTACCAGTATATTCAACATACTTATACCACTGTAGTTTGAATAATCAACTTTATCCCCCTTGCCTTTATACAGTGACACTGTATATGCATTCCTCCAATTATCAGGCATCTCGCCATGAATCATACATACATTGAAAATCCTAACTATCCAGTCTACAGAACAGTAACCCCTCCTCTTGAGAAATTCAACTGTGCAATGCCATTTACGCCAACTGCCTTGCCACATTTCTTTTTAATTCTTCTTTTCACGAAAACACTCTCCATGACTCTCTCACTTCGCATGCCACCCTGCACCAAACACACTTCATTTGCCACTCTATTATCAAACACATTGTATAGTCCATTTGCCACCCTATCATCAAACACATTGATGAATAGTCCTTCATAATAGTCACTTCATCACTGCCTGTTACCACTTCACCATTTACCCCCTTCACAGATGTTCCCATTTACTCTCTTGTTTTTTTTTTTTTTTTGCAGTTTTAACCTTCTTCCAAAACATCTATTCTCCTTAAAGTTTACTGACACTCGCTTACTCCAACTCTCATTTACTTTCTTTTTCAACCCCTGCACCTCATGACCTCCTGTCACTTTCTTTTATACATCTCCCAATCATTTGTACTCCTTCACTGTATACCTCTATACCTCTCTTTTCCCCTTTCACATGCAGCTTTACTTCTTCATGCCACCAGTCATTATTTCACATCTGCCCACCTCCAACCTTACACATGCCGCCTGCATCTCTTGCACATGCCCGCACTGCATCCCTAAATACCTCCCATTCCTCAACTCCCCAACTATGTTTACTCCCACCGTTTGCCTTCTACACTCAAGCTCTCCTGATTCCTGGTAATTTTTCACATAAGTCTTTTCCTAGCTCACATACTCTCACCACTCTCTTCTCACTGACATTGTTTCCTCTTTTCTGAAAACCCAACAAATCTTCACCATCCCCTTCACAATGTAATGATTAGTCATCCCACCAGCTGCACATCTTAACATATTTGCATCCAAAAAAACTCTTTTACATGCCTATCAACTAGTGTGTAGTTAGATTATGCCTGGTGACCATCCCTCGTACTCACGAACGTATACTTGAGTATGTCCCTCTTTTCACACTGGGTATTCATGGTCACCTGTCCTTTTTCAACACACAACTCCACAAGTTGTTTACCATATCTATTCACAGTACTGAATACCCCATGGCCCCCAGTTATACCTTCTACTGCCACATTACTCACCTTCGCATTTATGTCGCCCTTCTCTAAAACCGGATCTCTTGCACCAAAACTCCTGATGCACTCAGTTACCCCCAAACACTTGCGACTCACAGTCTGTCTTCTCTTGACCAGGTGCATAAGTACTGATAATCACCCATATCTTACCATCCACTTTTATTTTAGCCGCATCTATCTAGAATTCACTTCCTTACACTCTGTCACATGCTTTCGCTACTCCTGCCTTATCAGTAGTGCTGCTCCTTCTTTAGCTCTTGTCCTCTCACTCACGCTTGATTTTACTTCCAAGACATTACCCAAACATTTCCAAAACATTCTTCCCTTTTATCCATAAGCTTTGACTCAGAGCCAGAACATCTAGGTGTCTTTCCTCAAACATACCACCTGGCTCTCCTCTCTTCTCATCCTGATTATATCCTCACACACATTTAGATACCTCAGCCTGACCCTTCGAGGAGGATGAGCACACCCCGCTTGGCTCCTTCTGTTCCAATTTTTGGAAATTGAAATACAAGAAGGGGAGGGTTACAAGTTTCCCTGTTTCTGCCCCCTTTAGTCACCTCCTATGACATGCAGAAAATACAGAGGTGTATGTATGATAGTGACCAACATGACAAGGGCATGCAATGCCCCAATCATCGTGGGTGAAAAAAAAATCAGGAAAGTAAAAACAGGCTCTTAGTTTTTATTATTCTTTTCTCTTAAAAGCAGAAATTTTACAGGAAGATAGAAAGATGAGAGGAGGAGAATTCCAGTTTTGTTTTTTGAAGAAAAATATCAGTGACCCTCGTGCGGCTGGTTTTGACACACAAACTGAGAGAAGCAGCAGCTACATGTGTGCCATGGGTCCAAGACTTGGTAGTGGGGATACACTCGGAGGGCTTACTAGAGCAGTTGCCAGAACATTACGTATGGAGCAGGCACTGGGAGAGAACATCATGGTGGACAGAAAGGAATGGTTGGAAAGGTAATTTTAGGAAAATTAATTGGACGAAAGGCTTTGATTTCACCCAAGCTTATCGAGAGATGGAGGAACTACCACCCCAGATAACTACTCACAAGAAAGAATTATTTCATTTTTTCAATGCCAGCAGCTTTTGAGAAGACTGTGATGTTAATTATGTGAAGTTTCTTGGGTAGAGTGGAGGTATACTTTTGCCTAACAATGCTTATGTAGTTGCAGGGTTGAACTGTGGTCTTTTGAAATTAAATAAATGGGAACCCACGACTTAGATAAAGATAAAATTAGAAATTACCTTTTGCTTTACTGAAGTTCCAGGCTACTGCTACCACTCTCCCAAGATGCTTTGCAGGTCCAAATTAAGAGTAGATGATTATGTTCAGTATGATTGAGAATGATTGATATAGTAAGGAGGGCAGAGAAAGTGTGTAAAGTTGAATCATCAGCATAACAGTAAATAGCGTGAGAAGTTGTTGATTAAAGATCATTGATTGAAAGAAAATGTGAGCGATAGGTCAGAACCTTGAGAGACAGATCAGTTGAAAGGATAAGAGGAGGAAGTGACTTCATCATCGGCCACTGTAATGGATCGGGTACAGAGGAACCTGTGCATTACATTAGAGAGAAGAAGAAGATCCAGTGAAAGGAAGTTTAGAAAGCAGAGGTTTGTAGCACACCCTGATGGTACTTAAGTGATGTTAGGGGCTACAGGCCATGACAAAAGATTGACCAAGATCTCTGAGAGAGGAGGACTAGAGAGGAGTCATATAAGAATGTAGACTTATTTTTTGACCAGTAGACTTAGCACAGCAATGGGTTTCTAAGTGTTTGAGAAAATGAAAGTTGAGGAAAGTATCAAAGACTCTGGAGACTTTTGTTTACCTGAAGTCTACCTTCAGATGAACTGCAAAAGTGAAAGCAGTGGGTCATTAGTTGCAAGTAGAAAATTTGTAGGGATGGGCTGTCCTAGGCACTTGGGCATGCTTACAAAACTTTTTAAAAGTTGGAGCTGGCTCAGAGGTATATTCTTTTTGGACTCGATGAGGTATGCCTTCTTGGCCATACACTATGCCAACTTGAAGCTAGGAAAGTACTCTCAGATGTTACCGACAATCTTGATGAAGTACTGAGTTGGTGGCGAAGGGTGCGAACTAATTTCTTCCCGCAGCCAGCACCAGCTAGCCACCAGGAGTGACCCACCATTACAAATTACGTGTGTCTTAGCCATTCTAGTTGCTACCCTGCTATTTTTGTATGTACTCACCAGCCATTAGCATTACCTCGGCTGACTGTTTGGCTGGCTGTCTGCCAGTCACAGCTTAGGTTCAGCGAAGGGATAGGATGCCTCTATATTGACATACTCTAACGCTGCTAGCTCACCATACGAACTAATGCTTAATAAACACGCACGTACATACTAGCTGACAGATTATTATGAAGCAAAAAAATATATTATGCAATGCAGGTGGCCATATTGTTGAAATCTGCTCTGGATGAACGAATTGATAATTATGTAATGCAGGTGGCAGCTGAGAAGAATAGTCTTACACGTCAAATAAGACTTGTGGCGAGTACAGTATGCTAACCTTGTGTTTCTGGCTAAATCTCATAAATGCTCATATTAACTTACTCTTTCTTTCCCATTTTCCCTACTCTTCCTTCCCCTTCTCTGTGCCTCCTTTTACCATTTGTAATCCCACCTCCCTTTCTTCCATGATCTCTTCTTCATTCATAGTTTCTTCTATGTTTCATCCATATTCTTTCCATTTTATCAAGTTTTTTTTTATCTGATGCTTATATTCAGTTGATATACCTTTTACAAAATATGATTTTGCCATAATGCTATGAGCTTTCTTTTTCTTCCCAGAATGATGCAGGGGACTCTCCCGCATCCTCAAATGGGTGTGGGCGGTTGGGCAGCCTGGAGGATGATCCAGAGATGCCACCTGTCAAGCAAGTGGTGGTGGGAATATGTGCCATGGAAAAAAAATCTGGCTCCAAGCCCATGAAAGAGATTCTCACTCGTTTAGAAGAATTCGAGTTCATCCGCACTGTGATCTTCTCAGAGGAAGTGATCCTAAAGGTACTGGTGCCCAAAGTTTACATTATTTTCCTTTACTAATGCTATATATTACTGGAAGTGTCCTGTTTGTAAGGTTCCATGGTATTTCTTGATTTGATTTAAACTGATCTTGAAAGGAGACACAATGCTATAATGTTATTTACTTTTAAAAACTATTAGATGCATCTCTTCATAAGAGATGCAGTATGTAGCATCAAACTTTATCTTTGTAATCGTGTCATTTCACTTCTTTTACCATACATTTATGAAATTATTCACTTGACTCCAATTATATTATGCAGGTTGAGCATCCC
Source organism: Panulirus versicolor (assembly GCA_032361705.1). Classification (NCBI taxonomy): domain Eukaryota; kingdom Metazoa; phylum Arthropoda; class Malacostraca; order Decapoda; family Palinuridae; genus Panulirus; species Panulirus versicolor. Next base: position 5,259 of record JAUUDZ010410471.1, on the reverse strand, counting down.
TAATCCGAAATGCTCCAAAATCCAAAACTTTTTGAGAGGCGACATGACGTTAGAAGTGGAAAATTCCACACCTGACCTCACTTGCCCATGGCGCCAGTTTGTTACAAACCATCGTCACCGCCAGGTCTAGGTGGATTCTCTGTGTTTTTTGCTTATTCTCTGCTTTGTGAATAAGTATAAGAAAATGATTGCTTATCAGTAGCATATAAATTCAGAGTCAAAAATGAAGGTAATACTAAACAACCACAGATTGTCCACATGGGTGGCTGACGTTGTGACACCTTAGCATTCTAATGGTTCATTGTTACACAAACTTTGTTTCGTGCACAAAATTATTAAAAATATTGTATATGACATTCAGGCTATGTGAATAAGTTGTATATGAAACATAAATGTATTTTGTTTAGACTTGGGTATTATCCTCAAGATATCTATTATCCATCATGGCAGATGTGGATAACAGGATGGTATGGAAACAAACAGGTTAGAGCTGAGACATACCCCTACGTCGTTTTGACTGTTCATTGGTCTTCCTCTGAAAACACTCATTCCAGCATTCACCGGAACTGTGTTGCCCAGCAATTGATGGTCACCCGGTCGGACGCCCTTGGCGTGTCGCTCTCTAATTGTTTCGCTTGTCCTGCCTCCTCCACCCGGTCACAGCAATTTCCACTGCCTGACATAACCAGCAGATGAACCCAGGCTTTGTTTTAACGTTGTTCTTAATCCCTTTCTCTAGGGAGTCTTTCACACTATCACTAAACGGTTGACACCAAGGCAACTACAGGCAAGTGACAAATCATTTAGTGATAGTGTGAGAGCTTTCCTAGAGGAAGGGATTAAGAACACCATTAACACAAGGTCTGGGTTCATCTGCTTGTCACATCAAGCACCAGAGATCGCTGTGAATGGGTGGTGGCAGTAGGACACGATATGGCATCAGACTGGGTGACCATCTCTTGCTGGGGAACAGTCCCACTGAATGCTGGAATCAATATCTCCTGAGGAAGATGGTTGAATGGTCGAAACATTGAGGTGTCTCAGCTCTAACCCATTTTTTTTCTTCATACCATCCTGTTTTCCACATATCTCATTATGTATGTGCAAATATTCTATTCAAAAAAATAAAAATCCGAAACTCTTCTGGTCCCTGACATTTCGGATAAGGGACACTCAACCTGTTTTTTTTTTTTCACTCAGCACATGGATTTATGCCATTACAGTGTTTTGGTACTGTTATCTCGTATTGATCTGCTGAATGAATTTTTTGCACAGTATGTGCATATTTGACTAATTATGTGCTGATTTTGTTTTTTATTTTCAACAGCGTTTTTCATTTCCCTTTGTAATGCTGTAAAGCCTTACTTTGTCAAACTAATACTGGGAAAAGCTGTCTAGTAAATCCATTTTCCAACATGTCCACTTTATTACATTGGGCCTTCATATAGTACATTGGACTTATAGTCTTATAAATCTAATAAAAGTTCAAAGTGGCAACTTGGGTCAAACACTCAAAAAATACTGCACTGTATGTACTTATAAATATGTATGCACTTGCCTGTATATACAGAAATAGATCACAATATTAGTGCAATGATTTTTGTATTCAGAAACTCTCTGTACTTACCAGTGCAACTCTGCTTGACATTCAATCAGGTGGTGTAAGTGTGGTTTGCTTTGAACTGTCATTAGATTCGTTGGACTAATGCTAGTAAAACTGAAAAATAGTCCATTTGGGCATTGGATCTCAATTAAAACTAATTCCCAGTGTATAGAGTATCTGGTATAACAGGGCTTTAAGTGTACTGCTATTTCTTTTTCTACTGTAATAGTCATATTTGTTTGAAATACAGTAATTAAACCATAATCAGTCTGTATGATGAGACCACATTTTGCAAAAGATTATTAAGGAATACAGTGAAATTCTAACAGAAACCGGTCATTGGGTCCTTTCAAGGCTGTTTGTGAGATACCAGAAATTCACATGTTAGTATGGTAAAAGGTAGAAGGCATACAGATGATTCCAAGTGGATAACCTGCTAATTGTCACTTTGACTAAGGAGGTGCAAATAATGTACGTTGTGGGCTTGAAGTGAAATATTTACCAAGTCTGCTCTTAAACTTATCTTCAGTATTTCTTTCAACCACTTTAAAAGGCAAGTCATTCCTTATGTTAACAATCCTGTTTTACCTCATTTGAGGTAAAACGTTTTCTCACAAGTTTGTATCCATTACTATGAGTGAAACCAGGTAATTCAAGTCATAAAAAGCTTAATGAATCAAGATTATCATAAGCTTTGGTAATTTTGAATACTGGAATCAGATCTCTGACAGTAGTAGTGTGGTAGGCAGCCTCCGATCAGTGAGATATGTTACCACTACTACCCATGTGGGTATTGGAAGGGTTAGTGATGGCTGCGTAGTGAGCTAGCACTTCAGTAGTTATAAAGTTGCGCTCTTCTGACCTAGGTAGCTCTCTTTTCGTTCTGTCACACCCACACATAGACTGCTGGTATTTTGTCTTCAAACATACTATCTCTCCTTTTATACAATACATAACTCTTGATAACAACTCAGAGAACTCATTATTCATTGGTAGATATTCCTGCTGTGAACACTGTTTGCTAACCCTGCCTTTAGGCATGATGGTAGGAGCATTAGGTAGTTGTTGGTAAGGATATTGTTTGGGAGCACTGGGTAAAAGCAGTAGGTTGGAACATTAGGTGGACATATTAGAGACATTAGGTAAGAGCCTCTGAAAACACTGTGCTAGAGTTGTGTAATGCTAGTGGCCTGTTAAGGGTGAGGCAATTTAGGCAAAGAAGCAGCACAGGAGTTCACCAGTTATGGAGATCCTTTTGCCGTGGTCACCCCATTGAGGGAGTCCTGAAGGGAACGGGCATCTGAGTTATAGATAGATGTATAGATAGATCACCTCTTAACCTTCTCCTTTCTAAGCTAAATGAATTCAAATATTTTAATTGGCTCTGATAGGATTTGCATCTCAGCCCAGGAATCATCTTGGTAGCCTGACACTGTACTCTCCCCATTCTTTGTACATTTTTTTTTCTTTAGGTAGGGCTACCATAATTGAATGCAATATTTAAGATGAGGGATAAACCTCTGAAATATTAAGAGTAAGGATGATTTCCCAGGTCTTACAGTCAAAGTCCCTACCAATGAATTTAAGAATTTTGTTTGCTATTGTCACTGTTTCTGTACCGTGTACTGCTTGCTTCATTTTAGGTCAGTAGTGATTGGTATGCACAAGTCTTTTATCTCAGTTACCTTTTTCAGTTCAACAGAGTATATGCTGGTGCTTGTCTCTTCGATTTTGATACTATAATGTAAAACTTTGTATTATTCATTAGAATTCATTTGCCACCTATGAGCCTAGTCCATCAGTTTGTCTGTGCCAGTTTCAAGCTGTAGACCTTCAAGTTCATTGTAGATTTGTTTCTTAGCAAATTTTGATATCTTACAATGCAGCCCATTATCAGTAACATAGATATATATATGAGAAAGAGAACATGTCCAAAGACTGATCCTTGTGCCACACCACTTGTTACATTTAATCACTTGAGGCTTGACCATTAATCACAACTCTGTGTACAAGTCAACCAATATTGTGCCCAGTGAAGTACAACCCCATAAGTACCACGCGAGTTAATTTTTACTGGTAAACTTATTGAATGCTTTTTTGGAAATCCAGACAGGTGACATCAACTAATTTACTTTCATCATACATGTTGATTTCATCATAAAAGAAATAAAGCAGATTTGTCAGATATGAGTGATTTCATCAAAAACCATGCGAGAATAGTTTATTAAGTGGTGGTCCTCTAAATGGTTTCCATTCTATCATGAATGATGGTTTCCATAAGTTTTCTAATTACATACATTAAGCTAATTTCACAAAATTTTCCAGTGAGTGACTTACTGCCTGTTTTTGATATCGGTGTTACGTTGACAAACTTTCATTCATCTAGAACCTTTCCTGTAGCACGTAACTTACTGAAAAGGGCAGTCAAGAGCTTAACTATCTCATTTTTCATCTCTTTCATTATCCTTGGATAAAACTTAGCAAATTTAATGTGATAGTATTTTTTCTCTCTTCTGATTTATACTCTCTAATAACTCTTGATATTTACAGTAGTTATTTGTAGTGGGTGTTTAACACTTTTCTTTTCATTATTGTTTTTTTCTCCCAGCTTTTGATATGGACACCTTCCTCATTGTTCATTATAGATGGCAAGGATGTTATGAATTATGTTGTGATCTTTTCAGTCACTCAAGAGAATCAATTGGTTTAAATTTACCATCTCAGTTTTGTTCTCACTCACATCACCACTTCCTGCTTGGTATCAATTATGTGCATCCAGTCATTCCCTTACTATGCTTCTGCACCATATGTTTTTATTCTTCTTAAATTTCTTTGTCTGACATCCTTTATCACATAACTAAATTTTGTTTTCTCATGATTCCCAAACAGGAACCAGTTGAAAAATGGCCTCTATGTGACTGCTTAGTCAGCTTTCATTCAAAGGGATTTCCTCTTGAGAAAGCTCAGGCATATACAGATCTAAGAAAGCCATATATCATCAATGACCTTGATATGCAATATGATCTTCAGGTTAGTCCTTATATCACTATCCAGGATATAGAATTATCACTTACATTATCCCTTTAACATCTGTATATATTATTGATGAAAATAGAATTTTGTATGGTTCTCTATATACATTCAGTGACATATGTAGAAATAGACGTTTCAAGTTGATTTTGTATCACAGGACAGAAGAGTAGTATACAGCACACTTCAGAGAGAAGGTATCGAATTGCCACGGTTCGCAATCCTAGATAGAGATTCTAAAGATCCATCCAGTAAGTTTGTTGTTTTTGTATTGTGTTAGACATGGTTTTTGAAAAAGAACTTACATATGAGTAACATGCAATTCATTTTTATTAATACTTTACCGTTCATATGCTATTTTTTCATACGTGATTATCTCCTATGTCAGCAACATAACACCAGGAAACAGATGAAGAAAGGTACATCAACTCATACAGACTCATAATGTATTGCAAGGAGGTAGATTAAGTGCTTAAGACAAGAGAACAGATGGGAACATTGGTGAAGGGGGCAAATGGGGAGGCAATAACAAATAGTGATGAAGTGAGAAGGAGATGGAGTGAGTGTTTTGAAGGTTTGTTGAATGTGTTTGATGATAGAGTGGCAGATATAGGGTGTTTTGGTCG
>JAUUDZ010410460.1:0-15189 GCA_032361705.1 Panulirus versicolor | reverse complement strand
GTGAAGACCTAGTGTGTTCTGTGGAGAGCTGGATTATCAGGTGAAGACCTGGTATGTTCTGTGGGGGGCTGAATCATCAGTTGAAGACATGGTGTGCTCTAGGAGAGCTCGATAAGCGAGTGAAGACCTGATGTGTTCTGTGGAGAGCAGGATCATGGGTGAAGACCTGGTGTGTTCTGTAAAGAACTGGATCATCAGGTGAAGTCTTGGTGTTTTCTTTGGAGACCTGGATCATCAGGCGAAGACGTGGTGTGCTCTGTGGAGCGCAGGATCATCAGGTAAAGACCTGCTGTGCTCTGTAGAGAGCTGGATCATCAGGTGAAGACCTGGTGTGTTTTCCGGAGAGCTAGATCATCAGGTGAAGACCTGGTGTATTCATTGGAGAGCTGGATCATCAGGTAAAGTCCTCGTGTGTTCTGTAAAAAGCTAGATAAGCATGTGAAGACATGGTTTGCTCTCTCAGGAGCTGCATAAGCAGGTTAAAGCCTGGTGTGTTCTGTAGAGATCTAGATAAGCAGGTGAAGGCATGATGTGTTCTGTGTAGAGCTGGATCATCTGGTGAAGAGCTGGTGTGTTTTGTGAAAATCTAGATAGGCAGGCGAAGACCTTTTATGCTTTGCTGAGTGCTGGATAAGCAGGTGAAGACCTGGTGTGCTCTATGGATAGCTGGATCATCAGATGAAGGCCTAGTGTGTTCTGTTGAGAGCTAGATTATCAGGTGAGGACCTGGTGTATTCTTTGGGGAGCTGAATCATCAGGTGAATACCAAGTGTGTTCTGCGGAGAGCTGGATCATCAGTTCAAGTTCTGATGTGTTCTGTGGAGAGCTGGATAAGTAGGTAAACGCTTGTTGTGCTGGATCATCAGGCGAAGACCTGGTGTGTTCTGTGGAGAGCTAGATCCTCAGGTGAAGACCTCCTGTGTTCCGTAGAGATCTGGATTATCAGGTGGAGACCTGGTGTGTTTGTGCAGAGCTGGATCATCAGGTGAAGACCTGGTGTGTTCTGTGGCGAGTTGGATACGTAAGTAAAGGCTTGTTGTGTTTTCTGGGGAGCAGGATCCTAAGGTGAAGACCTCCTGTGTTCTGTGGAGAGCTGAATTATCAGGTGAAGATCTGGTCTGTTTGTGGAGAGCTGAATCATCAGATGAAGACCTGGTGTGTTCTGTGGAGAGTTGGATGATCAAGTGAAAACCAGGTGTGCTCTGTGTAGAACTGCATCATCAGGTGAAGACCTGGTGTGTTCTGTGGAGAGTTGGATCATCAAGTGAAGACCTGCTGTGTTTTGCGGAAAGCTGGATTATCAGGAGAAAACCTTGTATGTAATCTGAAATCTGAATAAGCAGGTGATGACCTGGTGTGCTCTGTGGAGTGCTGGATCATCATATGAAGACTTGGGGTGCTATGTTGAGAGCTGGATAAGTAGGTGAAGACCTGTTTTGCTCTGTGGAGAGCTTCATCATCAGGTGAAGACCTGGTGTGTTCCGTGGAGAGCTGGATCATCAGGTGAAGACCTGGTATGTTCTGTGAAGAGTATGATCATCAGGTGAAGACCGAGTGCGTCCTGTGGTGAGCTGGACCATCAGGTGAAGACCTGGTGGATTACTTGGGGAGCTGGATTGTCATGGGAAGGCGTGGTGTGTTTTGTGGAGAGCTGGATCATCAAGTGAAGACTTTCTGTGTTCTGCGGACAGATCATCACGTGAAGACCTGGTGTATTCTATGAAACCTGAATAAGCAGGTGAAGACCTGCTGTGCTCTGTGGAGAGCTGGATAAGCAGGTGAATACCTGGTGTACTCTGTTGAGTGCTGTATAAGCAGGTGAAGATCTTGAGTGCTCTGTGGAGAGCTGGATCATCAGGTAAAGACCTAGAGTGTGCTGTAAAGAGCTGGATCATCAGATGAAGACCTGGTGTATTCTGTGAAGAGCTGCATCATCAGGTGAAGACTTGGTGTTTTCTGTGAAAACTGGATAAGCGGGTGAAGACTTGATGTGCTTTGTGGACAATGGATAATCAAGTGAAGACCTAGTTTGCTCTGTGGAGAGGTGGATCATCAGGTGAAGATCTGTTATGTTCTGGAGAGAGCTGGATCTTCAGCTGAGGACTTGGTGTTCTCTGTGGAGAGCTGAATCATCAGGTGAATTCCTTGTGTGTTCTCTGGAGAGCAGGATCATCAGTTGAAGTCCTAGTGTATTTTGTGGACAGCTAGATCATCAGGTGAAGACCTGGTGTCTTCTGTGGAGAGCTGAATCATCAGGTGAAGACCTGTTGTTTTCTGTGAAAACTGGATAAGCAGGTAAAGACCTTGTGTGTTCTCTGGAGAGCTGGATCATCAGGTGAAGTCCTAGTGTATTTTGTGGACAGCTGGATCATCAGGTGAAGACCTGGTGTCTTCTGTGGACAGCTGAATCATCAGGTGAAGACCTGGTGTGTTCTGTGGAGAGCTGGATCATCAGGTCAAGTTCTGATGTGCTCTTTAGAGAGCTGGATAAGTAGGTGAAGGCTTGTTGGGTTTTGTGAAGAGCTGGATCATCAGGCAAAGACTTGGTGTGTTCTGCAGAGAGCTAGATCCTCAGGTGAAGACCTGTGTTCTGTGGAGATCTGGATTATCAGGTGGAGACCTGGTGTGTTTGTGGAGAGCTGGATCATCAGGTGAAGACCTGGTGTGTTCTGTGGAGAGATGGATAAGTAGGTGAGGACTTGTTGTGGTCTCTGGAGAGCTGGAGCCTCAGGTGAAGACCTCCTGTGTTCTATGGAGAGCTGGATTACCAGGTGAAGACCTGGTCTGTTTATGGAGAACTAAATCATCTGTGAACACCTTGTGTGTTCTGTGGAGAGTTGGATCATCAAGTGAAAACCAGGTGTGCTCTGTGGAGAGCTGCATTATCAGGTGAAGACCTGGTGTGTTGTGCGGAGTGTTGGATCATCAGGTGAAGACCTGGTGTGTTATGCGTAAAGCTGGATTATCAGGAGAAAACCTGGTCTGTTCTATGAGAACTGAATAAGTAGGTAAAGACCTGGTGTGTTCTGTGGAGAGTAGGATCATCAGGTGAAGACCTAGTGCGTTCTGTGGGGAGCTGGACCATCAGGTGAAGACTTAGTGCAATACTTGGTTAGCTGGATCGTCAGGGGAAGGCCTGGTGTGTTTTGTGGAGAGCTGGATCATCAAGTGAAGACTTTCTGTGCTCTGCGGAGAGATAGATCATCAGGTGAAGACCTTGTGTATTCCCTGAAACCTGAATAAGTAGGTGAAGACCTACTGTGTTCTGTGGAGAGCAGGATAAGCAGGTGAAGACCTGGTGTGCTCTGTTGAGTGCTGTATAAGCAGGTGAAGATCTGGTGTGCTCTGTGGAGAGCTGGATCACCAAATGAAGACCTAGTGTGTGCTGTAAAGAGCTGGATAATCAGATGAAGTCTTGGTGCTTTTTGTAAAAACTAGATAAGCAGATGAAGGTCTGATGTGCTCTGTGGACAGCTGGATAATCAGGTGAAGACCTGATGTTCTCTGTGTAGAGCTGGATCATCAGGTGAAGATTTGTTATGCTCTGGAGAGAGCTTTATCTTCAGCTGAGGTCCTATGGAGAGCTGCATCATCAGGTGAAGATCTTGTGTGTTCTCTTGAGAGCTGGATCACGTGAAGACCTAGTGTATTTTGTGGAGAGCTGGATCATCAAGTGAAGACACCTGGTGTGCTCTGTGTAGAGTTGAATTATCAAGTTAAGATGTGTTATGCTCTGGAGAGAGCTGGATCTTCAGCTGAGGACCTTGTGGTCTCTGTGGAGAGCTGGATCATCAGGTGAAGACCTTATGTGTTCTCTAGAGAGCTGGAACATCAGGTGAAGACCTGTGGTGTTCTGTTAAGAGCTAGATCCTCAGGTAAGGACCTTGGTTGTTCTGTGGGGAGCTGGATCATCTCATGAAGACGTGGTGTTTTCTGTAGAGAGCTAAATCATCAGGTGAAGATCTGGTGTATTCTGTGAACAGGTGAATCAACAGGAGAAGACCTGATGTGCTCTCTGGAGAACTGGACCATCAGGTGAAGACATAGTGTATTTTGTGGAGAGCTGGATCATCAGGTGAAGACCTGGTGAGCTCTCTGGAGAGCTGGATCATCAGGTGAAGATCTGTTCTGCTCTGGAGAGAGCTGGATCTTCAAATGAGGACCTGGAGTTCTCTGTGGAGAGCTGGATCATCAGGTGAAGACCTTATATGTTCTGTGGAGAGTTGGCTCATTAGGTGAAGACCTAGTGTATTTTGGGGACAGCTGGATCATCAGGTGAAGACCTGGTGTGTTCTATGGAGAGCTAGATCATCAGGTAAAGACCTGGTGCTTTCTGCGAAAACTGGATGAGCTGGTGAAGGCCATGTGTGCTCTGCGGAGAACTGAATAAGCAGATGAAGACCTGGTGTGCTCTGTGCAGTGCTGGAGAAGCAGGTGAAGACATGGTGCGTTCGTTGCAGAGCTGGATAATTAGTTAAAGTTCTGATGTGTCTGTGAAAAGCTAAATAAGCATGTGAAGACCTGGTGTGCTTTTTGAAGAGCTGGATAAGCAGGGAAAAATCTGGTGTGATATGTATACAGCTGGATAAGCAGGTGAAGACATGATGTGTTCTATAGAAAGCTGGGTCATCTGGTGAAGACATGGTGTGTTCTGTGAAAAGCCAGATAGGCAGGTGAAGACCTGGTGTGCTCTGATGAAAACTCGATAGTGTGCTCTACGGAGAGCTTGATCATCAGGTGAATACCTTCTGTGTTCTGTGGAGAGCAGGATCATTAGGTGAAGACCTGGTGTGTCTTGTGAACAGCTGAATCATCAGGTGAAGACCTGGTGTGCTTTGTGGAGAGCTGTATCATCAGGTAAAGTCATGGTGTGTTCTTTGGACAGCTGAATAAGTAGGTGACAGCTGGTTGTGTTCTGTGAAGAGCTGGATTATCAGGTGAAGACGTGATGTGTTTGTGGAAAGATGAATCATCAAGTGAAGACCTGGTGTGTTCTGTGAAGAGTTGGATCATCAGGTGAAAACTAGGTGTGCTCTGTGGAGTTGGATCACCAGGTGAAGACCTGGTGTGTTTCGTGGAGCCTTGGATCATCAGGTGAAGACCTAGTGTGTTATGCAGCAAACTCGATCATCAGATGGAAACATGCTGTGTTAATTGAAACCTGGATAAGCAAGTGAAGATTTGGTGTGCTCTGTGGAGAGCTGAATCATCAGTTGAAGACTTGGTGTGTTCTCTGAAAGGATGAATTATTAGGTGAAGACCTTGTGTGCTCTGTGAAGTACTGGATAAGCAGGTGAAGACCTGGTGTACTCTGTGGAGTGCTGTTTTAGCAGATGAAGACGTGGTGTGTTCTTTGGAGAGCTGGATCATTAGGTAAAGTCCTGGTGTGTCTGTGAAAAGCTAAATAAGCATTGAAGACCTGGTGTGCTCTCTGAAGAGCTGGATAAGAAGGGGAAAGCCTGGTGTGATATGTATAGAGCTGGATAAGCAGGTGAAGACATGATGTGTTCTATGGAAAGCTGGATCATCTGGTGAAGACATGGTGTGTTCTGTAAAAAGCTAGATAAGCAGGTGAAGACCTGATGTGCTGTGTTGAAAACTCAATAAGCAGATGATGACCTACTGTGTCTATGGAGAGCTGGATCATCAGGTGAAGAAGTGTGTGTTCTGTGGAGAGCTGGATCATCAGGTGAAGACCTGGTGTGTTTTGTGGAGAGCTGAATTATCAGGTGAAGACCTGGTGTGTTCTGTGGAGATCTGGATCATCAGTTAAGACCTGGTGTGTTCTGTGGAGAGCTGGATACGTAGGTGAAACCTTCTTGTGTTCTCTGAAGAGCTGGATTATTAGGTGAAGACGTGATGTGTTTGTGGAAAGATGAATCATCAAGTGAAGACCTGGTGTGTTCTGTGGAGAGTTGGATCATCTAGTGAAAACCAGGTGTGCTCTGTGGAGATTTAGACCATCAGGTGAAGACCTGGTGTATTCAGTGGAGAGTTTCATTATCAGGTGAAGACCTGGTGTGTTATGAGGATAACTGGATCATCAGGTGAAAACCTGGTTTGTTCAGTAAAACCTGGAAATGCAGGTGAAGATCTAGTGTGCTCTATGGAGAGATGGATCCTCAGGTGAAGACCTGGTGTGTTCTCTGAAACCTAAATAAGCAGGTGAAGACCTACTGTGATTTGTAGAGAGCTGCATAAGCAGGTGAAGTCATGGTGTGCTCTGTTGAGAGCTGGATGAGCAGGTGAACACCCGGTGTGCTCTTTAGAGAGCCGGATCACCAAGCGAAGACCTAGTAGGTTCTGTAAAGAGTTGGATCATCAGATGAAGACCTGGTGTTTTCTGAGGAGAGATGTATCATCAAGTGAAGTCCTGTGTTTTTTTGTGAAAATTGGATAAGCAGGTGAAGACCTGGTGTGCTCTGTGGATAGCTGGATAATCAGGTGAAGACCTGGTGAGTTCTGTGGAGAGCTGGATCATCAGGTGAAGCTCTGTTATGCTCTGGAGAGAGCTGGATCTTAAGCTGAGGTCCTGGTGTTCTCTCTGGAAAGCTGCATCATTAGGTGAAGACCTTGTGTGTTCTCTGGAGAGCTGGATCACGTGAAGACCTAGTATATTTTGTGGAGAGCTGGATCATCAGGCGAAGACCTGGTGCGTTTTGTGGAGAGCTGGATCATCCGGTGAAGACTCCTGTGTTCTGTGGAGAGCTGGATTATCAGTCAGCTGGATCATCAGGAGAAGACACCTGCTTTGCTCTGTGTAGAGCTGGATCATCAGGTAAAGTTGTGTTATGCTCTGGAGAGAGCTGGATCTTCAACTGAGGACCTGGTTGTCTCTGTGGAGAGCTGGATCATCAGGTGAAGACCTTGTGTGTTTTCTAGAGAGCTGGATAATCAGGTGAAGACCTAGTGTATTTTGTGGACAGCTGGATTATCAGATGAAGATCTGGTGCATTCTGTGAACAGCTGAATCATCAGGAGAAGACCTGATGTGCTCTCTGGAGAGCTGGATCATCAGGTGAAGACATAATGTATTTTGTGGAGATCTGGACCATCAGGTGAAGACCTGGTGTGCTCTCTGGAGAGCTTGATCATCAGGGGAAGATCTGTTATGCTCTGGAGAGAGCTGGATCCTCAGATGAGGACCGAGTGTTCTCTGTGGAGAGCTGGATCATCAGGTGAAGACCTTATATGTTATGTGGAGAGTTGGCTCATTAGGTGAAGATTTAGTGTATTTTGTGGACAGCTAGATCATCAGGTGAAGGTCTGGCGTATTCTGTGGACAGCTGATTCATCAGGTGAAGACCTGGTGTGCTCTGTGGAGAGCTGGATCATCAGGTAAAGCCCTGGTGCTTTCTGCGAAAATTGGATGAACTTGTGAAAACCTGTTGTGCTCTGTGGACAGCTAGATAATCAGGTGACGACCTTGTGTGCTCTGTGTGGAGTTGGATCATCAGGTGAAGATGTGTTATGATGTGGAGAGAGCTGGATCATCACCTGAGGACCTGGTGTTCTTTGTGGAGAGCTGGATCATCAGGTAAAGGTCTTGTGTTCTCTGGAGAGCTGGGTCATCAGGTGAAGACCTAGTGTATTTTATGGAGAATTGGATCATCAGGTGAAAACCTGGTGTATTCTGTGGACAGCTGAATCTTCAGGTGAAGATCTGGTGTGCTCTCTAGAGAGCTGGATCATCAGGTAAAGACATAGTGCATTTCTTGGAAAGCTGGATCATCAGTTGAAGACCTGGTGTATTCTGTGGAGAGCTGGATCATTAGGTGAAGACCTTTTGTGCTCTGCGGAGAACTGGATAAGCAGGTGAACATCTGGTGTTCTCTGTGGAGTGCTGTAGATGCAGGTGAAGACTTGGTGTGTTCTTTGGAGAGCTGGATAATTAGATGAATTTGTGGAGTGGTGTGTGGAAAGCTAGATTACCATATGAAGACCTGGTATACTTTCTGAAAAGCTGGATAAGCAGGTGAAAACCTGGTGTGGTCTGTATAGAGCTGCTTAAGCAGGTGAAACCTGATGTGTCCTGTGGAGAGATGGGTCATTTGGTGAAGACCTGGTGTGTTCTGTGAAAAGCTAGATAAGCAAGTGAAGAACTGGTGTCCTCTGCTGAGAGCTCGATAAGCAGATGAAGACCTGGTGTGCTCTATGGAGAGCTGGATAATCAGGTGAAGAATTGGTGTCTGTTGTGGCGAGCTGGATCATTAGGTGAAGTCCTGGTGTGTTGTGTGAAAAGCTAGATAAGCATGTGAAGACCTGTTGTGCTCTGTGAAGAGCTGGATAAGCAGGTGAAGACCTGGTGTGTTTTGTAGAGAGATGGATAAGCAAGTGAAGACCTGATGTGTTCTGTGAAAAGCTGGATCATCAGGTAAACACCAGGTTTGTTCTATGAAAAGCTAGATAAGCACGTGAAGACCTAGATCATTAGGTGTAGACTTAGTGTACTCTGTTGAACGCTGGATAAGCAGGTGAAGACCTGCCGTGCTCTGTGGAGAACTGTATCATCAGGTGAGGACCTGGTGTGTTCTATGGAGAGCTGGATCATCAGGTGAAGACTTGGTGTGTTCTATAGATAGCCACATCATCAGGTAAAGACCTGGTGAGCAACTGGATAGGAAGTTGAAGACCTGGAATATCCTGTTTAGAGCTGGTTAAGTAACTGAAGACCTGGTGTGTTCTGTGGAGAGCTGGATCATCAGGTGAATACCTGGTGTGTTTTGTGAAAAGCTGGATCATTAGGTGAAGACCTGGTGTGACCTGTGGAGAGCTGGATGAATAGATGAAAACTTGGAGTGCTCTGTGGAGAGCTGGATAAGCAGGTGAAGACCTGGTGTGCTCCTAGGTGAGCTTGATAAGCAGGTGAAAACATTGTTCTTTTTCTGGGGAGCTAGATCAACAGGGGAAAGCCTGGTTTGTTCTGTTGAGAGTTGGATCATCAGGTGGAGACCTGTTGTGTTCTCTGGTGCTGGATAATCAGGTGAAGTCCTGATGTGTTCTTTGAAAAGCTACATATGCAGGTGAAGACCTAGTGTGCTCTGCGAAGAGTTCGATAAGCAGGTGAAGACCTGGTGTGTTCTGTGGAGAGCAGGATCATGGGTGAAGACCTGGTGTGTTCTGTAAAGAACTGAATCATCAGGTGAAGTCTTGTTTTCTTTGGAGAGCAGGATCATCAGGTGAAGACGTGGTGTGCTCTGTGGAGCGCTGGATCATCAGGTAAAGACCTGCTGTGTTCTGTAGAGAGCTGGATCATCAGGTGAAGACCTGGTGTGTTTTCTGGAGAGCTAAATCATCAGATGAAGACCTGGTTTATTCTTTGGAGAGCTGGATCATTAGGTGAAGTCCTGGTGTGTTCTATGAAAAGCTAGATAAGCATGTGAAAACCTGGTTTGCTCTCTAAGGAGCTGCATTAGCAGGTTTAAGCCTGATGTGTTCTGTAGAGAGCTAGATAAGCAGGTGAAGACATGATGTGTTCTGTGGAGAGCTGGATCATCTGGTGAAGAGCTGGTGTGTTTTGTGAAAAGCTAGATAAGTAGGAGAAGACCTGGTGTGCTTTGCTGAGTGCTGGATAAGCAGGTGAAGTCCTGGTGTTCTCTATGGATAGCTGGATCATCAGGTGAAGACCTAGTGTGTTCTGTGGAGAGCTGGACTATCAGGTGAGAACCTGGTGTATTCTGTGGGAAGTTGAGTCATCAGGTGAGGACCTGGTGTGTTCTGGGGAGAGCTGGATCATCAGGTCAAGTCCTGGTAAGTTCTGTGGAGACCTGGGTAAGTAGGTGAAGGATTGTTGTGTTTTGTGAAGAGCTGGATGATCATTCGAAGACCTGGTGTGTTCTGTGGAGAGCTATATCCTCAGATGAAGACCTTGTGTATTCCTTGGAGAGTAGGATAATCTCGAGAAGTCCTGGTGTTTCCTGTGGAGAGCTGAATCATCAGGTGAAGACCTGGTGCGTTCTGTGGAGAGCTGGATCATCAGGTGAATGTCCTGGTCTGTTCTGTGGAGAGCTGGATATGTTGATGAAGGCCTGGTGTGTTCTGTAGAGAGCTGAATCATCAGGTGAAGATCTGGTGTGTTCTGTAGAGAGCTGGATCAGCAAGTGAAGACCTATTGTGTTCTGCGGAAGGTTGGATCATCATGTTAAGACCTAGTGTGTTTTGTGAAATGCTGGATCATTAGGTGAAGACCTGGTGTGCTCTGTAGAGAGCAAGATAAGTAGGTGAAAACTTGGTACGCTCTGTTGAGAGCTGGATAAGCAGGTGAAGACCTTTTGTGCTCTGTAGTGAGCTTGATAAGCAGGTGAAGGCCTGTTGCATTCTATGGGGAGCTGGATCATCAGTGCAAGGCCTCTTGTGTTCTGTGGAGAGCTGGATCATCAGGTGAAGATCTGGTGTGTTCTATGGAGAGCTGTATCATTGGGTGAAGTTCTGGTGTGTTCCGTAAAAAGCTAAATAAGCAGGAGAAGACCTAGTGGCTCTGTGGAGAGCTCGATAAGCTGGTGAAGACCATATGTGTTCCGTGGAGAGCTGGATCGTCAGGTGAAGTCCTGGTGTTCTCTGAAAAGCTAGATATGCAGGTGAAGACCTAGCGTGCTCTCTGGAGAGCTCGATAAGCAGGTGAATACCTGATGTGTTCTGTGGAGAGCAGGATCATGGGTGAAGACCTGGTGTGTTCTATGGAGAGCTGGATCATCAGGTGAAGTCCTGGTGTGTTTTGTGAAAAGCTAGATATACAGGTGAAGACCTAGTGTGCTTTGTGGAGAGCTCGATAATCAGGTAAAGACCTGATGTGTTCTGTGGGGAGCAGAATCATGGGTGAAGACCTGGTGTGTTCTGTAAAGAACTGGATCATCAGGTGAAGACTTCGTGTTTTCTTTGGAGAGCTGAATCATCAGGTGAAGACGTGGTGTGCTCCGTGGAGCGCTGTATCATCAGGTAAAGACCTGCTGTGTTCTGTAGAGAGCGGGATCATCAGGTGAAGACCTGGTGTGTTTTCTGGAGAGCTAGATCATCAGGTGAGGACTTGGTGTATTCTTTGGAGAGCTGGATCATTAGGTGAAGTCCTGGTGTCTTCTGTGAAAAGCTAGATAAGTATGTTTGGTTTGCTCTCTGAGGAGATGCTTAAACAGGTTAAAGCCTGGTGTGTTATGTAGAGAGCTGGATAAGCAGTTGAAGACATGATGAGTTTAACGGAGAGCTGGATCATCTGGTGAAGAGCTGGTGTGTTTTGTGAAAAGCTAGATAAGCAGGTGAAGACCTGGTGTGCTTTGCTGAGTGCTGGATAAGCAGGTGAAATCCCGGTGTTCTCTATGGACGGCTGGATCATCAGGTGTAGACCTTGCGTGTTTTGTTGAGAGGTGGGTTATCAGGTGAAGACCTGGTGTGTTCTCTGGGGAGCTGAATCATCAGGTAAAGCCCTAGTGTGCTCTGTGGAGAGCTAGATCATCAGGTCAAGTCCATGGTGCGTTCTGTGGAGGGCTGGATAAGTAGGTGAAAGCTTGAAGTGTTTTGGGAAGAGCTGGATCATCAGGCGAAGACCTGGGGTGTTCTGTGAAGAGCTAGATCCTCAGGTGAGGACTTAGTTGTTCTGTGGGGAGCTGGATCATCTCATGAAGACGTGGTGTTTTCTGTGGAGAGCTAAATCATCAGGTGAAGTCCTGGAGTGTTCTGGGGAGAGCTGGATATGCTGGTGAAGGCGTGGTGTGTTTTGTGGAGAGCTGGATCATTAGGTGAAGACCTGGTGTGCTCTGTAGAGAGTTGGATAAGCAAGTGAAGACCTGGTGTTTTCTGTAGAGAGTTGGACCATAAAGTGAAGAACTGGTGCGTTCTGTGGAAAGCTGGATCATCATGTGAAGATCTAGTGTGTTTTGTGAAATGCTGGATCATTAGGTGAAGAGCTGGTGTGCTCTGTAAAGCTGGATAAGTAGGTGAAGACTTGGTATGCTCTGTTGAGAGCTGGATAAGCAGGTGAAGACCTTTTGTGCTCTGTGATGAGCTGGATAAGCAGGTGAAGACCTAGTGCATTCTATGGGGAGCTGGATCATCAGGGAAAGGCCTGGTGTGTTCTGTGGAGACCTGGATCATCAGGTGAAAACATGGTGTGTTCTATGGAGAACTGGATCATTAGGTGACGTCCTCCTGTGTTCTGTGAAAACCTAAATAAGCAGGTGAAGATCTAGTGTGCTCTGTGGAGAGCTCGATAAGCAGGTGAAGACGTGGTGTGTTCTCCAGAGAGCTGGATCATCAAGTAAAGAACTGGAATGTTCTGTGGAGAGCTGGATCATCAGGTGAAGACCTGGTTTGTTCTATGAGTAGCTAGATAAGCACATGGAGACCTGGATCATTAGGTGAAGACCTGGTGTACTCTGTTGAAAGCTGGATAAGCAGGTGAAGACCTGGAGTGCTCTGTGTAGAATTGGATCATCAAGTGAGGACCTGGTGTGTTCTGTGGGGAGGTGGATCATTAGGTGAAGACCTGGTGTGTTTTGTAGATAGCTGCATCATCAGGTGAAGACTGGTGAGCAACAGGATAAATAGTTGAAGACCTGGTGTGTTCTGTTTAGAGCTGGTTAAGTAACTGAAGACCTGGTGTGTTCCGTGGAGAGCTGGATCATCAGGTGTAGACTAGGTGTGTTATGTGGAGAGCTGGATCATCAGGTGAAGACCTGGAGTGTTTTGTGAAAAGCTGGATCATTAG
This sequence comes from Panulirus versicolor, assembly GCA_032361705.1. NCBI lineage: Eukaryota > Metazoa > Arthropoda > Malacostraca > Decapoda > Palinuridae > Panulirus > Panulirus versicolor. The sequence continues at coordinate 2,492 of JAUUDZ010410460.1, read as the reverse complement.
GTGAAGACCTGGTGTGATCTGTGGAGAGCTAGATGAATAGGTGAAAACCTGGTGTGCTCTGTGGAGAGCTGGGTAAACAGGTGAAGACCTGGTGTGCTCTTTGGTGAGCCTGAAAAGCAGGTGAAGACCTGGTGCATTTTTCTGAGGAGCTGGATTAACAGGGGAAGGCCTGGTTTGTTCTGTTGAGAGCTGGATCATCAAGTGAGGACCTGGTGTGATTTGCTGAGAGCTGGATAATCAGGTGGAGACCCTGTGTTCTTTGGAGAGCTGGATCATCAGGTAAAGTCCTGGTGTGTTCTGTGAAAAGCTAGATATGCAGGTGATGACCTAGTGTGCTCTGTGGAGAGGTCGATAAGCAGGTGAAGACCTGATGTGTTCTGTGGAGAGCAGGATCATGGGTGAAGACCTGCTGTGTTCTGTAAAGAACTGAATCATCAGGTGAAGTCTTGGTGTTTTCTTCGGAGAGCTGGTTCATCAAGTGAAGACTGATGTGCTCTGTGTAGAGCTTGATCATCAGGCAAAGACCTGCTTTTTTCTGTAGATAGGTGGATCATCAGGTGAATATTTGGCTGTGTGAAGACCTGGTCTGTTCAGTGGAGAGCTGGATCATCAGGTGAAGTCCTGGTCTGTTCTGTGGAGAGCTGGATATGCTGGTGAAGGCCGGGTGTGCTCTTTAGAGAGCTGGATAAGCAAGTGAAGACTTGGTGTGTTCTGTTGAGAGTTGGATCATCAAATGAAGACCTGGTGAGTTCTGTGGAAAGCTGGATCATCATGTGAAGACCTAGTGTGTTTTGTGAAATGCTGGACCATTAGGTGAAGACCTGGTGTGCTCTGTAGAGAGCTGGATAAGTAGGTGAAGACTTCGTATGCTCTGCTGAGACGTGGATAAGAAGGTGAAGGCCTTTTTTGCTCTGTGGAGAGCTGGATAAGCAGGTGAAGACCTGGTGCATTCTGTGGGGAGCTGGACCATCAGGGCAAGGCCTGGTGTGTTCTGTGGAGAGCTGGGTCATCAGGTGAGAAGCTGGTGTGTTCTCTGGAGAGCTAGATCATTAGGTGACGTCCTGCTGCGTTCTGTGAAAAGCTAAATAAGCAGGTGAAGTCCTGGTGTGCTCTGTGGAGAGCTGGATCATCAGGTGAAGTCCTGGTGTTTTCATTGGAGAACTGGATCATCAGGTGAAGACCTGGTGTGTTATGTAGAGAGCTGGATCATCAGATGAAGACCTGGTGTGTTTTGTGAAAAGCTGGATCAGTAGGTGAAGATCTGCTGTGACTTGTGGAGGGCTGGATGAAAAGGTGAAAACCTGGTGTGCTCTGTGGAGAGCTGGATAACCAGGTGAAGACCTGGTGTGCTCCTTGGTGAGATTGATGAGCAGGTGAAGACCTGGTGCATTTCCTGGGGACCTGGATTAACAGGGGAAGACCTGGTTTCTTCTGTTGAGAGCTGGATCATCAGGTAAAGACCTGGTATGTTTTGCTGACAGCTGGATCATCAGGTGGAGACCTAGTGTGTTCTATGGAGAACTGAATCATCAGGTGAAGTCTTGGTGTTTTCTTCGGAGAGCTGGTTCATCAGGCGAAGACTGATGTGCTCTGTGTACAGCTGGATCATCCGGCAAAGACCTGCTGTGTTCTGTAGATAGGTGGATCATCAGGTGAATACTTGGCTGTGTTTTCTGGAGAGCTAGATCATCAGGTAAAGACTTGGTGTATTCTTTGCAGAGCTGGATCATTAGGTGAAGTCCTCGTGTGTTCTGTGAAAAGCTAGATAAGCATGTGAATACCTGGTTTGCTCTCTAAGGAGCTGCATAAGCAGGTTAAAGCCTGGTGTGTTCTGTAGAAAGCTGGATAAGCAGGTGAAGACATGATGAGTTCTTTGGAGAGTTGGATCATCTGGTAAAGAGCTGGTGTGTTTTGTGAAAAGCTAGATATGCAGGCAAAGACGTGGTGTGCTTTGCTGAGTGCTGGATAAACAGGTGAACACCTGGTGTGCTCTATGGATGGCTGGATAATCAGGTGAAGATCTAGTGTGTTCTGTGGAGAGCTGGATAAGTAGGTGAAGGCTTGTTGCGTTTTGGGAAGAGCTGGATCATCAGGCGAAGACCTGGGGGTGTTCTGTGGAGAGCTAGATCCTCAGGGGAGGACCTTGTCTGTTCTGTGGAGAGCTGGATCACCTCGTGAAGACCTGGTATTTTCTGTGGAGAGCTGAATCATCAGGTGAAGACCTAGTGTGTCCTGTGTAGAGCTGGACCATCAGGTGATGTCCTGGTCTGTTCTGTGGAGAGCTGGATATGCTGGTGAAGGCGTGGTGTGTTTTGTGGAGGGCTGGATCATCAGGTGAAGATCTGGTGTGTTCTGTAGAGAGCTAGATAAGCAAGTGAAGACTTGGTGCGTTCTGTCGAGAGTTGAATCATCAAGTGAAGACCTGGTGAGTTCTGTGGAAAGCTGGATCATCATGTGAAGACCTAGTGTGTTTTGTGAAATGCTGGACCATT
>JAUUDZ010410449.1:0-15190 GCA_032361705.1 Panulirus versicolor | reverse complement strand
GGGTTGGGCCATTCTTTCGTCTGTTTCCTTGCGCTACCTCGCTAACGTGGGAGACAGCGACAAAGTATAATAAATAAGATATAAGATATATATATATATATATGTGTATGTGTATGTATACGCTGAAATGTATATGTATGTATATGGGCGTTTATGTATATGCATGTGTATGTAAGTGGGTTGAGCCACATCTCGTCTGTTTCCTTGCGCTACCTCAATGATGCAGGAGACAGCGATTAAGTATGATTGAATGAATAAATATATATTCATTTATTTTGCTTTGTTGCTGTCTCCTGTTTCCTGGTGCTACCTTGCTAACGCAGGAAACGTTGATCGTATGTTAAAAAGAAGTAAAGAATTGGAATTCATGGATTGTATGAGGGAAAGTGAACCAGATATTACTGGAATCTCAATCCTGTTTTGCCAGAGGGGTATATGATAGCAATAAAGAACCTGAAGTTGCAAGATATAGTGGAAGATGGCTCATTCAGACAATACATAATGGGAATAGTAACTGTAGGCAAGATCATAGTGGTTTTATTAACAGATATTCCTCCAAAGAATTGCAGTAACCCAGAACAGATATACAATGATAATGAAAGAACAGTCAGGATGGTACATGAAGTAGTGAAACCCACTTCATTGAGATGGTAATGTACTATTAGCGGGGGATTTTAATTATATAGAGATAGCCTGGGAGAACTTGGATTATCATGATGGGGAGTCATGGAGACAAGTTTTAAGACTGTATGCAGTAAGGTTTCCCATACCAACATGTCACAGAGCGTATTAGGGTGAGAAGGACTGGGGCAATATCATTTTTAGATGTTATCTTCACTTGCTTTAGCATGAATATTGAGAAGATTATATATGATACACCAGTTCAAAGAAGTGAATTTGTAATGCCTAAGTTTGAATAAGTGGTATCTATGTATATCTATCTCAGATGCCTGTAGCCTCTGGAGCTTTGATCAAAGGGGTGGCCATAACAAAAGAGTATCTACTTATCCATGTCCTTACATGCCTCCTTCACATACACCATTCCATGTATTCTTCCACCATTTCCATCCCTTCAGTACTCATCCACTTTATTTCCCCACATTACAGTTTGTCTTCCTCTCACACCAACCCCTTTAATTATACTAACATACATCCTCCTTGTAAACTCCATTCTTACATTCTTTCCACATGCGCAAACCACCTCAAAGTATTCAGTTTCACCCACTCTACCACTGCATAATTCATTCCCTTTACATTCCCTACCATACCACTTCTCCCATACACCCCATCATTTCTTCCTTCATTCCATCTAGTCATGCCTTATTCCTCTCTCAAATTATGCATTTCCACAGCCTGGATTCTTGACTTCTGTGACTCATTCTATATCCATGTTTTGGTTGCATAGGTTAGGGTTGGGAAAACTAAGCAGTCCAGTAATCCTTTCTTCTCTTCTATAATCACACCTTTACCCATCATTATTCTATTAAGAGACCCAGTGACTCTTTTACCCTGTACTGATCTCTCCCTTACCTCTCCCATATCTCTAAACTTTCTTCTCCATTACTTCTCTATCTCCCTTCACTCTATAGGGTTTTGCAAAATCTATACTCTTATTTCCTGTCAGACACCATTACTTTACTTCTGCTTGCACTTACCTTCAATTACCAACTGCATGTTTGTCCCTCTCTCCAAGACTTGCATTTCCTTCCTCAACCCCCATCCATATATAAATTAAACAATCATAGTGACATTGCTCACCCCTGCCACAGACCAACCTTCATTTTGAAATGTTCACTCTCCTCTTTTCCCCCTCGCATACATGCCTTACACTCTTGATAAAAGCTTTTCACGTCATTTAGTAGCTTTCCTCTCACATTGTATATTTTCAAAACCTTCCACAAGGCATTTCTGTCAACTCTATCGTGAACTTTTTTCAGATCCATAAATGGCTTGTACAAATCCATCTGTTTGAATATTTTTTAAGCACATTCTCTAAAGCAAACACCTGATCACTACGTCCTTTACAACTTCTGAAACCACTCCGTTCCTCCCTACTCTGATGCTCTGTATTTGCCTTCACCCTCCCAATCATTACTCTCCAGTACAACTTACCAGGTACACTCATACTTATACCTCTGTATTTGGAACACTCACCTTCATCCCCCCCTTTCCTTTATACATTGGTACTAGACATGATTTTGTCAATCCTCAGGTATCTCACCATGATCGATACATACATTGAAAATCCTAATTAACCAATCAGCAACACAGTCATCCCCTTTCTTAAGAATTCCAACTGCATACCATCCACTCCTGCTGTCTTCCCACATTTCATCTTAAGTAATGCTTTCATTACCTCTTTTTGTTTCACCTAACCACTTTCCTTGGCTCTCACTTCGCATGCCACCTCAACCAAAACACCCTACACTTGCCACCATATGATCAAACAATTTCAACAGTCCTCCAAAATGCTTACTCCATCTCCTCCTCACTTCATTACTACCTGTTATCACTTCCCTCTTTCCTTCCATCTTATGAGGCTCCTGCATTGCTTAGAGAGCCAGCCACATTCACCAGTTGGGACTACAGATCATAATGTGGTGATGCAGCAGATATATGTGCAGAAAGTGCACTGGATATGAGTGGTAAATGCTGTGTCAATGTTGGTAGTTGCATCATGAGCATGAAGGGTCTTAGGATATATTGAAATAGGGTTTGTAGTGTCGTAGGGATGGGTTATGTCTAGAGCATAGATGAGAAAGTGTGACTTGTGTTTGTCTGAGGAGTGTGGCTCCTGATGGGTGTATGTCTGGTGGGATGGATTGCAAGATCAATTTGGCAGGGAAGTTGTTTTGTGCTTGATGGGTTATTTCACTGTATTTATGTTTTGTCAGTGTCATGATTGTTGTGGGTTGTAGGATCTATGAGTAGAGGTTGCTGAAGTGTGAAGCTGGGGTAAGCATTTTTATTTTTACATGGGGATTGGTGGTTAGTTCTGGAGTGGTATAGTGCTGTTGCATAGAATTTAGTACCGAGCATGTCAAGGTAGGATTTTATAAGGAGAATTTTTTTCATTGTATAGATGTTGAGTATTTGTGGTTGTAAGGCAGCTAGTAATGGTTTTGAATGTACAATTTTGTGTGGTTTGCAGCTTTTTTAAATTTGCTTTGGAGATGAGGGAAAACTAGCAGGTGAGGCATAGTTTAGTGTAGTGGATGAATTATGTGTAGAGGATGTTTAGTGATTCTTTCTTATCCAAATGTGGTGGCAGTTAAGTGTTCTGAGAGCATTTTCTGTGTTGCTTTTATGGTTATGTTATTGGTGTTGGGAGTGAATGTCTAGAATGAGTGGTGTTTTGTTCTATAGTAGTGGCTGGAAATTGTGTACTCATAAGGGTAGCCCCTAAAAGTGCTGTTTCTGTGTAGGTGTATTACCTATGGTTTTCAGAAAATATATGCTTTTGATGATTCAGCACTTGTAATTCTCAGCATACATGTTGTAATGGGTGATATGATACACTATGAGTAACTTATCAAACATTATGGGTATAGTTTATTAGAGTACATATTTTTGATGTATGATGTAATGAAACTGCTGAGTGTGCTATGCATATTTTCTAGGCAAATTTTAGTGGATACCTAATAGTGTATGTGAAGTATACGATATTTTATATGATGTTTAATATAGTGTATAATACATATTACATTTGATGTTATTTACAGTATTAAAAACTGACTTAGTCTTATAACTAAAGATTTCAGATATCCACTTGCATACAGGAGCTGTAGAGGAGGTGCAACACTTTCAGGAGTTTGTGGATGATGCCATAACAATTTTGAAACCTGCTGCTGTCCTAGTGACAGGTATGTAATTATCTATTTGTCCTTATGGAGAGGGAGTTGTGCATTTGAACTTTCACTGCTGTTACATCTCTATCAGACTTTTGTATGCTGTCTTCATTCAGAATCAGCTTACTTATTTTATTCCAATCACTATCAGCAGCCTTGTACCTTTAAGTACTTCTTTACCTCTTTTATAACATTTCTTGCATATGCATGTTATGGCCTCTGGTTCTGTACTTGCATCTATGAAAGAACTGATTGTTTTTGATATGATCACATTGGTTAAAAACTTAAAGGCTGTGATCAGATCACCCCTTACTCTTCTCTCTTTCATTGTGGAAAGTTTCAAGGCCTCTAACCTTTCCTTGTTACTCATCTCTCTTAATTCTGGTGATCAGATACCTATTTGTATTGTACATGGAGGTAGTTTTACACTCATATGCACATGTGTGAATTTTTTTATGCGAAAACACATATGTATTCAAAATAACATTTATAGATATGAATGGTTTAGTAAGAAATTATGGACTTTTAATTCAGACACATTATGAATTATATTAATCCAGATATTATAAGCAGAGTCAAGACTGAACTTGGGAAGTAATCAAATCAACTTTACGTGTAGGATAGATAATGGTAAAAAGGAGGAAATATTTTTAGAAATTAGTTTAAGAACAGCAAATGGTGAAAGTAAATAAAGCTAAGGGAGTGGATGAGGAATTGAGGTATTTAGGGAAGCACTGCTGGTATGTGCGAGAGATGTGTGTGGCATCCAGAAGCAGGGAGGTGGGCAGGTTAGAAAGGGTTGTGAGTGGTGGGATGAGGAATCAAATTTACTAGTGAAAGAAAAAAGAGAGGTTTATGAGCAGTACTTACAGGAAAGGGGTGCAAATGACTGGGAGATATATTAGAGAAAGTGGCAGTAAGTCAAGAGCAAGGTGCAGGGGTTGAAAAAGATGGCAAATGAAAAGTTAGATTGAGCAAGTATCAGTAAACCTCAGGGAGAATAAGATGTTTTGGAAGGAGTTTAATAATTCACAAACAACAAGAGAACAAATGGGAATATTGGTAAAGGGGGCAAATGGGGAAGTGGCAACAGGTAGCAATGAGGTAAGGAAGAGATGGAGTCAGTTTTGGAGGTCTGTTGAATGTGTTTGATGATAGGGTGGCAGATTTAGGGTGTTTGGGTTGGAGTGATATGCGAAGTTAGAGAGTCATGGAGAGTGGTGTGGTGAAGAGAGAACAGGTGATGAAAGCCTTGTGTTGGATGAAATGTTGTACGGTGGCTGAACTGGATGTTATAGCAATTGAATTTCATTAGAAAGGGATGACTGTGTTGTTGATTGGTTAGTTAGAATTTTCATTTTATGTATGGCTCAAGGTGAGTTGCTTGAGATTGGCAGAATGCATATATAATGCCATTAAATAAAGGCAGGAAGGATAAAGGTGAGTTCTGTGAACTACAGAGGTATGAATTTGTTGAATGTACCTGATAAGTTGTATGGGAGTTTAGTGATTGAGAGGGTGAAGGCATGCACAGAACATCAGAATGGGGAGGGATAGTGTGGTTTCATAGGTGTTAAAGGATGTTTGGATCAGGTGTATGCTTGAAAGAATGTGTGTGAGAAATACTTAGAGAAACAAGGATTTGTAGTGGCCTTCATGGATCTGGAGAAAGCATGTGATAGGATTGATAGAGGTGCCTTTTGGAAAGTCTTAAAAATTTATGGTGTGGGAGGAAAGCTGCTAGAAGCAGTGAGAAATTTTCACCGAGGGTGTGAGGCGTGTATACAAGTAGAAAGAGAAGAGAGAGGGAATGTTTCCAGAAGATTGGTCTGCAACAGGGGTGTGCGATGTCACCTTGGCTGTTTAACTTGTTTATGGATGGTGTAGTGAGGGAGGTAAATGCTAGAGTCTTGGAGAGAGGAGCAAGTATGCAGTCTGTACGGGATGAGGGAGGGTCCTGGGAAATGAGTCATTTGTTTGTTGATGACACAGCACTGATTGCAGATTTGAGTGAAAAACTGCAGGTGGTGACTGAGTTTGAAAATGTGTGTGAAAGGAAGTTGAGAGGGAAAGTGAATAAAGGCAAGGTTATTAGGTTTTATAGGGTAAAGGGACAGGTTTGTTAGGGTGTGAGATTGAATGGAGAAAATTTAAAGGACATGAAGTGTTTTAGATACCTGGGAGTGAATTAGTGGCAAATGGAATCATGGAAGTGGATGTGAGTCATAGGGTGGGTGGTAGATCGAAGTTTCTTGTAGCATTGAAGAATGTTTTTAAAAAGAGGTTTGAAGGTATAGTATTTTTGAAGGTATAGTAGTCACAACAATGTTATGGGGATGCAAGGCATAAAATGTAGATAATGATGTGCAGAGGAGTTGGGAGGATGTGTTGAAAATAAAATGCTTGAAGACTATATGTGGTATGAAGTGGTCTTATTAAGTAATAAATGGGCAAGAGAGAGAGAGAGAGGTGTGCTAATAAAAAGAGTTTTGTTGAGAGAACTGAAGAGGGTGTGTTGAAACAGTTTTGACATATGGAGAGAGTGAGTAAGGAGAGGTTGACAAAGGGACATATGTATTATAAGTGGAGGGGACGTGGAGAATGGAAAGACCAAATTTGAGATGGAGGGATGGATTGAAAAATATTCTGAGTGGTTGGGCCTGAACATGAAGGAGGGTGAAAGGCATCCATGGGATGGAGTGAATAGGAATAATGTGGTATACAGGGGTTGGCTTGCTGTTAGTGGACTGAAGTAGGGCATGTGAAGTTGCTGGCAGAAACCACAAAAAGATCTGTGGAGCTTGGTTATGGATAGGGAGCTGTGTGGTTCATTGCACTTGACAGAGAATGGATGTGAGCAAATGCAGCTTTTGTTGTATGTTCCTGGCAGTACCTTGCTAATGCAGGAAGTGGCAGTCAGGTATGAAAAAATTGACATATCAAAACATTATAAGCATTATATCATATATGTGTTTGATTCTTTTTATAATAAAAAATGCTTTTATTATTTCTTGGAGCTGAAGTTTTTTGTGTAGAAGATATTTCATATCATAAAGTGGGAGTGAATGGGAAAATGGGCTTAACATGATATTGTTTAATGGCCAACTTTTTCAGGAACTTACATGTTTTGATAAGTTGGGAATGCCTGAATGCCCCCAAAATAAATAATGTGAGCACTTCTCTTTCCCAATAAATTCGAACTGAAGATTTTGTTGTGGCATCAGGGTGAGAGGTTTGAATATAGAGATACTGTAGTACAAATCGACTGTGTACAGGGGAAGGACATTGGAGGAAAGGTGTGAGGCATCATATATAGTTAGGTTTGTTGGAAGAAGTGGTTGGCTACTACTATTGAGTGCCAATGAAATCTGCATTTGTAGAGTAGATTTACTAGTAGATTGAAGATATGGACTTTGATTTTCTAAAATTTGTTGTGGCAATCAGATATAGTAAAGACTGAAATTACAGGGAGATATTATATATGAAGGGAATTTATGAGAGATGGATTACTTATGGTGGGAATAGGTATTTGAATGATCATGAGTAAGTTGAGTGATGTGAGAAATGAGGGAAGGCTAAGGATAAAGTTCGAGTTATAGAGAGAGACTATACATATGGTAAGGGTGTATCAGTGAAAGAATCAAGTAAAATGTAAAAAAATCAGGTTTTTTGGAAGGCTTTTTCTCAGGCCCTTCCACTTAGTGCTTAGGCAAGTCATGTTTGATATGGATTGATAATTTCTAAAAAATAGAATTGTATATGTTTGTTATTATTATGTTCTTATACAACACAGAACACAGATTGATAGGATGATATATTTTGCTTACTGTATAATCATGTACATCATTCATTTATTCAGGTGATTTGACCAATAGCAAGACTTATGGTGTCAAGCTAATGCAGCTTCCCCAGGAGTGGTCCATCTATCAACGGTCTGTAAGGGATAGACTCACACCAGACATTTCAACACACTGGCTGGATATTGTTGGCAACCATGGTGAGGACAATGTGTCAGCCTGAAGGAATGGACAGGCATAGGTTGGGCAGGCCTGTTGATAGAAAATAGAGTATGGTAAGCATGGTCACAGAAAAGTGTTAGCTTTAAAGGAATGAGCATGGTTGGTGGTAAGCCGGCAAACTAATGATGAAAAGGACATATTTGATTAAGGGTGTCAAGTATGGTCAGAGTGAAAAAGTTCTTTATGTTACTGGTTGACTATTTTATTTCAGTATCTCTTTTAAATGGATGATCTAATCAGAGCTCTACACTTTATGTCATACCTCTGTCAGGTGAGGTATTTACAGTACAATCTCTCTGAATATAATGGAGTATTTCCATTTGAAAGAAGGCTTTCTTGTATCAGGTTTTATTCTAGCTATCTCTGTCTCTCTATGTCTCTGACTCCTATTCCCTTCGGGAGCTCCCTCATAGTGGTAACCATGGCAAAAGAGTTTCCAGTGAACTTCAGTGCTACTTTGTATCCTCTAGTGCTTCTCTGATAACAGGCCACTGGCAGAGGGCTACTCTAGTGCAGGGTTTCCATAGGCTCAGGTTTTATGTGTGAAACAAATTCTATCATTTGCTTATGGTGAGGATAATGCAGGTCTGGTAGCATGGTGCATTCTTTGAAATCAGCTGAACATGAATTGCTGCTTTAGTTACCCCAATTTATTGAAAATGAAGTGATCTAAATTTTTGCTTCCTGCTCTTGTTTTTAGAGATATTTTTGTTGTTCTCTTCTGGGTGCTATTTTTCTCGGTCAGAGACTAACCCTGGTCCCAAAGAAGTTGTCTCAGGAGAAAAAGACCCATATTCTTACACTGAAAGAAGAAAATTTGTCTGTGAGCAAGATTTCAAGACGTACTGGTAGGGATGAGTTCATCATCTGGACATTTGTTGCCTCTGCTCATGAGTTTTCTCTGGATATCAACTCTTCCCAAAAAGCTGGGTCTGATTGACCTTGGAAGACCAGTAAGGTGACTGATAACCCGATGAAGCATGAGATGTTGAAAAATATAATCCTAGTTGCAGCTCAGCTGGAAAAAAGCTACCCCAAAATTCTTATGTACAGTCAGAGAGAATGATATAACATTGTTTGCAGAGGGATTTGAAGTTGCCAATATAATATGTTTCCAAGAATCCTTTTATCAAGGAACAGATGCATGTGAAATTTGACTATATCCTTTAACAATAAAACTTAGTGTCACAGTGGTGTAATGTGAAAAGGTGTGCTGAAGGCTCATATAAGTGCAGTGCACAGAAGGATGAGTCAGCTGCCACTCTACTCATTATGCTTTGAAAATTGCAAAGCATCCTGACTCTGTGGGGGTGATTAAAGGGGTAGAGGGGTTTGTGTTTTCTCCTGAAAGAATGTAATGTAATTTGAAAACTTTACATCTCAGTGCTGAATGATTATATGCTCTTTTATGTTCCTCATGGCATTAGTGATTTTATATGAGATAGTGCACTTTCCCATAAAGCAAGATAAATAATGTAATGGTTCATGGAGAAAAACAAAAGTGATGGACTGGCCAAGCAACTTACCTGATCTAAATTCAATTGAATATTGTAAGAATGTGATTAAGAATGAACTATCAGTGTACAACATCATGTCAGCACCCATGCTGCAATACATATTCGAAAGGATATGGATGCAAAATAAGGATATTAAATACCTCAGGAGGTTATTAGATTTGATATGAAACAATGAAACAGGTCATCAAAGCTAGAGACAACGTAATAAAATATTAAGGGGTGAGTCTGTAAGCTTGATTTTGTTTTATAAATGTTAATACAAAAAACTAAACTGAGACCATAACAATAAGCTGGTAAAAAGTGAGTTAGAAAGGAGTTTAAGAAGTAATGTTTTATTGTTAGGGTGATGGATGGTTGGAATAAACTAGCCAATGAGGCAGTAAATGTTACTTGGTAGTTTACAAAGGTTTAAAAGGCAACTTGATGGCATAGACAGTTTATGAGATTGGGTCCTACAAGTGTATTATTCTCATCCCATACTGTACAAATAGGTAATTATCTACAGTGTGGCATCTAAGTTTTGTTTGTGTTTCTTAAGAGTGTTTTTACATATTCTTATAGGTTTAGATTTATTGTATGTATGTAGAAATTCTCTAATTCTTAATGATGAGAAAATGATACAAAAAGAAAAAAGGATACTAAAAGAGAGGAGCCTTTATAAAGATAATGTCTTTCTTTACAAAAACACTTGGGAACTTGTTATTTAGTTCCTCACATATCCCAACATCATTCTCTTCAGTTTTTCCCTGTGAATCTCTGCCTGATTAGCTGTTCCTTAACTGACAACTGACTCCCGATACATTTATGGAAAAAATTTGTTTTTTCATGTGCCTTGTCTTCAATACTCTTTTCAAAGAACCTTTATTCCTCTTTTCTTATTCTGCTATACTCATTCCATGCTCTCATATCCTATGCAGATGCTTGTTGGTTAGAGTCCCATCTGTATTTTCACCACCACATTTTGAAGCTCCTTTGCTGTATGATATATTGTATTGAATAATTCCTTCCTCTTTCATACTGTTCCCTGTGTATTAGAGGTTTGAGGTACCCATGCCTGTACTCCATTGTAAATTTCACAAAACCCCTCAACACAAATTTCTGGTTCCTGGCTACTGAATTCTTCATCCAAATATATGTTACAATAGAAATTATTGAGGTTTGAATAATTTCTGTTATTATATGTCAAGTTTATTTCCTGTGTCACCTGTGCTCTTTTAATGTACTATTTTACTACATATTCAAGTTTGAGCATTGCATGATCATTTCTTCCAGCTGGTGTATTGTATATAATGTTCTCAGTGTTCATTGTAGTGTGAATGAAGATTAGATATAGTGGTGGTGATAGTGTATCAGTTCCTTTCATTCTACTGTACTTTGTGACATGCTGATATAGGAAATTTTCCCCGTATATGCTCTAAAATCTTATGTTTCCATGACTTCTTATCATCATGGGAATCCAAATTTCCCCAGTTTTTCTCTTTATAACTAAAATCCTCCGTTATCAGTACTTTACCATTTCTAAGAACTGAATGTTTCACCACTTCATAGACCATCTTGATTGTTCCTTCATTGTTGGCATTGCATCTTTGTTCCTGTTCATTGCAATTTTTCATGGATTATATAACATCACTGTGATCTTTCCAACAACTACTATTCCCATTTGTATTGTCTGAATGGGCCATCTTACACTATTTCTCAAAACTTCAGGCTTTCTTTTATTGAGAGGGCTAATCCTTCCCTTCCTTTTACCTTCCCTTTCCTTTCTTGCTGGCATGTACCCCTTTGGGCAGAACAGGTGAGAGCTTATGTCTCTGGTAGACTTCGCATACATGACTGCAGTTGTATAAGGAGTACTTTCCCTTATATGATCCTTGTATTCCAATTCGTTACCACAAAATAATAATCCACCAACATTTAGATACATTAAGTCTGCATCCATGACTGCAGTTGTATAAGGAGCACTTTCCCTTATATGATCCTTGTATTCCAATTGTTACCACAAAATGATAATCGGTCAACATTTAAATACATTACTTTAAGTCTGACATTACCCTTTCTTAACACTCCTCCCCTTTCTACAGTTTTAATGAGGCTGCTCCATCCTCTTGCCATATGTGATGTCTCCAGTCTTTGTCTTCTGACTATACCCTTTGCTTTCCTCCTTCTTTTCTTTAGATTTGTCCCGCTCAATGAATATCCCACTGAATTACATCATTACCATATCCTCCTCTTTGTCCTGTAAACCCCGCATCATCAGCATTACAAAGTCTGCTTCCCAAAAGTTAGGATTGTTTTATAGGTGCCATAATTACTTGTAGGCAGCTTTTTCAAAATTAGAAGGGTTTTATTTGCTGAAGTATGGAATACTGCTCACACATCTCAGGTGGTTCTCCTCCATATCCCTATTAACTATTATTTTTTCTGGCATCTACTAATCTTCCCTCTCTGTATGTGGTAATACTCCTGTTCTTTCTCTATTCCAAAGATATTATTTGGCCATTCTTTTGTAGGTTGTCTGCTTGTATTCTCACTCCCAGGGTGACATGCATTTGACTCCTGCTTCTTACAGTTGTGTGTGGATTCTGGCCACTTGAGGTTTGGCTTTTACGATACCTTCTTTTTCCCATAGACTGCTAAGCTGTGGATTCTCTTCCACTTCTTGTCTTTCCATTTTCATATAACCTTTTTTCCTTTAAGAATCTGATGTACAGACAACTACAGAGCCCTGAATAATTATAAGTTTCTTTTCCATTTACATTTTGCTTTCATCTGTGATGGCCTCAATTGGGGCTTGTTCTGCCCATCGGTCACTATGAAAGAAATGATGAAAATTTGTCATACTTATTTGCTGTTTCCCATATGAGGAAGGTATTTCCAAGAAAAGACTGAGCACTTATTTGTTCACATCCATTCTCCAGTTTGTTAGGTATAACCCACTAAAACCAGAGCTCCCCATGCAGAGCCAAGTCCCACAGACCATACCGTAGTTTCCCCTGACTGCTTTATATGCCCTGATTCATCTCACTGACAGCATTTCATTTCTTGTATACTACATCACACAAATTCCCTCTATCACATGCAGGGGTGGCAGTATTTTTTTGTAATTTGATTTGGATAGAAATATTATACCATAATATTGTATTGAACTGCCAGCCTTGATCATCTGTATGTTTAGGCCCCAATAAACCTCTTTCATTTCATCTTTCTGTCTACTGTCTCCCCTTCCTCCTTGCTCTCTGAACATCTGGCATGTATATCCCCTTACTCTCTCTTCATTCATACTTTTGTGGCATGATGCATGGGGCAAAACACATGCAGTACACAGCATACTGCATCGCAGAATACCATAGTGCTCTGTGACTGTAGGCTGTATCATGCTGTGTGCATACGTACTTCTTGCGCAGTGTTGGTAGCACACTGCTAGCCCAGTGATGATTGCATTATTCCAAACTTAAGCCTGTGTATGTTAAGAAAAAGTGTAAATGGACCATGACTGTCTTTCTAAAAATAGCATATAGGCAAATATGGGTAAATCATTAGGTCACTGTGTAGATAATTTTCATGTAACAATTGGGGTGGTTTTCTGCTGATTATTGATTGTGTTTACACTGGTTAAAATAGGACTGCTCTTGTCAGATCATATGATTTTGAAAAAGATATTTCTCATTTATCACATTTTTAAAGCAGTATTAGAAATGTGCTTTTTGTTTTTATTCTGATGATTTCAATCTTATGCAGATAATTTTGATGAAGTACAACAGGCCCACTTCAAAACACATGCAGTGCAGGTAAACTTTAGCAGCACGCGGACTGCAAAGGCAACCATTATTCAAGGAAGTGATGGTCAGAATGTTACCTTGTTACCTCTGGATGCCTCACTCAAGCCAGGAATTCGTGCTTACAATTTTTTGGGATATCTTCCAGAGGAAGAGTTTCAGAAATTGCTTGAAGCAACACAAGGTGAGTCTGTAACTGATGACTGGTTGAAGTATTTATTCAGGAATAATAGAATAATGGTAGAATAATAATAGAATGAATAAAATGTAGAGTTAGTGTAGCAGTTAGCGTTCCTGACCATGACACATTCATGGGCCGCCCAGAGTGAGCGCATAAGATCGAGTCCTAGTTGCAACAGTCGGTCCACAGTCAACCTAGCTGTCCATCCACCCCTAGGGGTTGGTCAGTAAGATGGGTACCTGGCTCAGGCGGCGGGTTTGGATGGTATTGCAGTGGAACTTATTAAAAAAGGGGGTGACTGTGCTGTTGACTGGTTGGTAAGGACATTCAATGTATGTATGGATCATGGTGAAGTGCCTGAGGACTGCATGCATAGTGCCATTGTACAGAGGCAAAGGGGATAAAGGTGAATGTTCAAACTACAGAGGCATAAGTTTGTTAAGTATTCCTGGGAAATTGTATGGGAGGGTATTGATTGAGAGGGTAAAGGCATGTGCAGAGCATTAGGTTGAGGAAGAGCAGTGTGGTTTCAGAAGTGTTAGAGGATGTGTGTATCTGAGGTTTGCTTTGAAGAATGTGTGTGAGAAATACTTTAAAAAAACAGATGGATTTGTATGTTGCATTTCTGGATCTGGAGAAGGCATATGATAGGGTTGATAGAGATACTTTGTGGAAGGTTTTAAGAGTATACGGTGTGGGAAGTAAGTTGCCAGAAGCAGTGAAAAGTTTTTACCGAGGATGTAAGGCATGTGTACGAGTATGAAGAGAGGAGAGTTATTGGTTCCCAGTGAATGTCAATTTGTGGCAGGGGTGTGAGATGTCCCCATGGTTTTTAAAATTTTTAAAAGCAGATGTTAAGAGAAGACTTTGCATGTTTTACCTTAATGAACAGTAGGAAATGGTTTATTGAGCAAAGATTTAATGGATTGCTAAATAGGATAGGATTTGATTGCAAAACAAATATAGCATTAGTATATTAGTAGAAATTTAGCATTGTAGAATTGTAAAAATGTCATTACTTATTTGACTAGGACAGCTGTAACTGAAAGTATCTTTTTATTATTTTATGAATTGATAAAAGGAATATTTGGAAAATACCTGAACATCCACTGCTGCCAAACTTTTCTTCTTTTTTTTTTTCTTTATAATTTCCTTCATTGAAAGTTTTATCTCAGCATTTTTTACAAAACCAATGAAATTTTTATAATCTAACCAGAAGCACATGCCAAAGGTGACATCATCCTGTTCTATGGCCATTACCCAACAAGCACCATTGTGTCAGCAAAGGATATGCGGAAACTGTTAGCCATGGGAACAGCCTATCTGTGTGGGCACCTTCATACTGGATTTGGGTTTGTTGACCCAATGTGGACCAGACACACAACTGGACTTTTGGAAGTAGAATTAGCAG
The DNA here is from genome assembly GCA_032361705.1 of Panulirus versicolor. Classification (NCBI taxonomy): domain Eukaryota; kingdom Metazoa; phylum Arthropoda; class Malacostraca; order Decapoda; family Palinuridae; genus Panulirus; species Panulirus versicolor. The sequence goes on along the minus strand of JAUUDZ010410449.1, from coordinate 438 downwards.
ACTGGTTCCATAATCACAGGTAATAAATTCTATTTTCTTTTTTCTTATCTCATAAAGAATTCCAAAGTGAATAATGAATCCCATAGATATCTGAACTGTAGATTGTAATCATCATGATGTGATATAGTTTTACCATTTTGTGTTTGTCTTTTATGAGCAGAGGGTATTAGCCTTCTTTTATTTTCAGCTCAACTGCATGGAGTTGGTTTAAAGAGGGCTTAGATATCTGGTGTTTAATGATATCTGGATGAATGTATGGTAATTTGTACCGGTAAAGAATTGATAGTATGAAACTTCTTTTCAGTTATCGCATATTAGCAGTTGACAATGGGCACTTGACATGGATTGATGTAACTCATCCTTCCTGGCCAGTTGTTATAGTATCGGGTGTAGGACGCTACCCAAAAGGACAAGCTTCTGTAAGATATGTTGTTAGGT
>JAUUDZ010410438.1:0-15193 GCA_032361705.1 Panulirus versicolor | reverse complement strand
CTCTCTCTCTCTTTTTTTCATAAAATAATATGGTAGGGCAGCACATATATAACCACATTAAGTGAAGAATATTTAGAAAAATTGAGAATATATGTAGGTAATGTGAAAACTAAAGCAAAGATTCTGTCCCATTACTTATGCTTTTTGTCAATCATCCTTAATGACTGATATGTGCATAAGATGTAGCTGCAGCTCACACATGGTGCTACTGTGACAAAAGGGTGGGCCATAGCTGCTATGCCTAACTGAACTTGTTGATCTTCCTCTTTAAATTCACTTACGCACACACGAGATAGCTTTGACCTACCTAATGCTTAAATGTATTAACTATCAAACACACTATGGGATCTACTTACCAATATGAAGGACAATTTCACATCCTCCATGGTTCAGATTTACGATGAGATTACTTTGCATGTTGTCCATACAATGCCACTACTGGCTACCATTCAACAGAGTTGAGAAGTTATCTTATACTGGAATGCGTCTAGCTGTTGCTGGCAATTCTACTACTACCTCCATTCTTGACTTGGTTGCAGATTCACTCATTCACTGTAAAAGGCTAATATTTTAAGCAAACAACTTTGATATTTAGGCTGCTGATTGGAACTACAGTTCACTCTGACTGATGAATGATGAAATGAGCACTTCACTCTCCCATAACTCAAAATTACTACATGGGTGGTGACAAAAGCAGTAACAACACAAGCACTGTACCATCTGTTTCAAGGAATAAAATATAATGGGGTGAAAACTACAGAATCACTACCTACTTGTGAAAAAAAAAAAATCTTCCAACTAATATCATCATTCTCTCCAAATAAATCATTACTCTGGCTGCTCAAACCACCATTTTCCCTACCTAAGCTATTATTAAAAGCATCTTTATCATTCTAGGGAATCTCTCATTACCACATATCTATAATCCAGTTATTTTGATAAACACCCTCATTTTGAAAATTTCCATAATTTTTTTGGACACCCTCTCTATTCAATAGAAAATACTTCATCGGAAATTTATCAATCAACAAGCAAAAAAATAATGAAGATATCTTGAGAACTGAAAGAACTTAATATCCTTTAAGTGCACTGTGGAGAAGCAACCACAATCCTGGTCTCACGATTTCTCAAAGGTCTGAGGAAGCATCATGAAGCATATATGGCTAAACAGATAATGGGTAAAAATGAAGAAAACGTCACAGAAAAATGACAGTCCTGGTGGCCCCACAGTAACAACTAAAATCGGTAAAAGAGAGGAAGATGGTGTCTTTTGACTCCCCTCCATCGGTGGAGATAATATCTGGCTTGACATTAGAGAAATCCATTTCTCTTTATTCACGTACAGTAACTGCATTTCCATTTCAATAAACTTTAGGAAAAGCATAACAACTGATGATACTTCAAAACACATCAAACAATGCTGTATATTCCCACACTGGGCAAGATTTTTTTTTCATCTTACTGTGAGAAACATTTATCATGTTTCAACATGCAACTTTTCCACCACAAATACTAGGTATTGATGATGGTGAAAGAGAAAAATATTATCCTTTATCAAACTGCACACAGCCTTAAATGGATAACTTACAAAACACGAAATTCTTATTTCTGTGGAAAAAAGCAGGTGATATGGAAGAAATTATTCAAAACCATTTTCATTTTCAAAATATTCTCTGCCAACAGTCTTAATATACGCAACTCTCAATAAGAAATTCAGCCATATTTGGTAAAAAAAATAGTTATATGACTGGGCTAAAAAATGGAATTGCAGTTGAAAGTTGTCAAGGTGCAGAAGCATATTTGGACAATGAACATGTACTGACAGAATACCTACACAGTTACGAGATTATACATACTCAGTGGAGGATATGAACTTAGCAGAGAGGATACTCTTATCAGATGGTGATGGCAACATCATGTCAGTAGACAGATCAATAAAAGCAAGTCATAATGAATGCAGAGCTACACGGGAAAGGAATGTCTTTCATCCCAATGACTATATTTTATCCTATGAATAACTACAGCACCAATTAGAGGTCATATCATACTTATCTTGAAACTTTTAATTTTCACTGTTTTCTCTGTAGCTTTAGAAATTTCATGCATGAAGATGCCAATTATACTTCTGAAGTTATTCTATCAATGAAAGGTAGTTTTTGAAAATGGAAGTTAATTGTAGAAAGTTGAAAATAAAAGTTAACTGTAGAGATTTTCCTGCAAAGATAATGTAAACAATGCATTTATCTAAATGAAGTCAGGTTACCAAAAGCCAAAGTTTAAGAGGATGGCAAGACGTATGGTGAAGGGTCGGTGATGTTCTCAAGTCTTCGGAGTGCATTCCATCCCCTTGTGGCTTCCTTCAGATTTACATTCTCCTGAAATTAAAGAGTCCATGGGAGTTACAGCTTTTATGATTAATGACATTCAATGAGTGTAAGCCAAGGGGGTCAAATTGTTTGGATCAAATGACTCTATTAATGTTCTGTTTGGATCAAATGATTTTTATTAATGTTCTATTCAGTCTATACCATATATGCCTTTTTCTGTGACCCCAGCATGATGACACATGCAAAATCCTAAGTAAATTAGCAAAAGCCCAATTCCACATCTACAAACAGTATAGACCCAGAACATGCTTGAACTAAGCATTATGAGCAAGACGTGCAGTAATTCAAGTGAAACTGGTACTATGTTATTACAGTACTGTATTTGCCCTCACAAACAAAACAAAGTTTAGGAAAAATGAAAACTGCTTTAAAACATGTACAAAAATGGAGAAAACAGAAGAAAGAATGAGAATAATAATACTGAATGATAGGGTACACATGTAGGGAAACAGCAATGTTTAAAAGTCAGTGAGGAATTCATTGGTGGTGTTAAAGAGTAAATTATTTTCATACTAGCAAGATAGTGCCAGGAACAGATGAAGAATATTTTCATTTGCTCATAACCACTCTCTTGCAGTCATGTTTAATGCAGAGGCCTCAGCCAAGCCACGCAGACCTTTACATGCTTTCCCATTGTCAGCACAACACCCACTGTATGTCACATCACTCAAAATTGCACTTTCCCTTGCATGCCTCTCACCCTGCACTATGTTCATGCACAAATAACTCAAAGCATCCTTTCCTCCGACCTCCCATCTTATTTTTGGTGTCCTCCTTGCTCTCTCCACTTCTGACATAACCTTTAAGTCAGTCTCTCCTCTCATCCTCTCCATACATCCAACCCATTTTAACACATTTGTTCAGCACTCTTAATTGTACTCAACTTACTACCACAACTCTCTCTTACATTATCATTCCTTATTTGATCAATTCTGCTCACATCACATACTGACATAAAGCATTTCATTTCCAACATATCTACCATCCTCGTGTTTTTCTCCTATCTAGGTACCATGACTCATAACCATACAGCACTGCTGGGACTAAACTGTCAAACATACCCATCTTTGCCCTCAGAGAAAGCGACTTCTTTCAAATACTTCCTAGTGCAACCAGGAACTTTGCCCCTTCACCCATCTTATGATCAACTACAGCAACTAAAGTTCAATCTGGTTATGTTTAATGCCTCCAAGACTCAATTTCCACCCATCTTTCTACTGAAAATTCCCCACAACTCTCCTCTCTTCTTGAACAGGTCTATAATTCCACCTCCTGATGCAATGAACATACTTGGTATAACTGTAAAAAGCACACAATCTTGGAAACGTCACATTAATGAATGAGTTATGTCAGCCTCTAGAAAACTGGGGGTTCCTGTTTGGATGTCAAAATTTCTTTTCTTCCGAACAGCTGATCCTTTTATACAAAGGACTGATCCATCCTAGAATAAAGTAATGCTCTCACATCTGGGGTGGTTCTAATTTTGTATCCTTACTTGACAAAGTTGAGTCAAAAGCAGTCTGATATCAATTCTCCCAGGATAACTTCAAAACCTAACCCACATGAGATAAGCCATAATTTTGATTAACTTTACCTCCTGTTTAGGCAACACTGGTTTTTACTCCCAAGTGTTGGCTGCTTGTGTGCCCCTATCAACAGCTACACCTCACAATACTCAGCAAACTGTTTCTACACATCGTTACTGTGTGACAGTTGGCAACTCAAGGGTTGGCCATTTTCATAACTCTTTCTGTCCCTAAACTTTAAAGCTTTGGAATTATCTTCCCTCTCGTGTCTTTCCAAATATATACGACCTTCCCAATAACTATGACCCATCACTTTCTAAATGACAGGTCTTTCACTGCCTCCAAAACTATTGAATACTTTTCCTCATCTCTTCTTTTCCCTTTCCCATAACCTCTTTATATTTCAATTAAGGCTGGCCTTGATGAGCACTTTAGTCTGTGACTAGAGCCAAAAAAAAGAAAAAGAAAAAAAATCTTTGGACAATATACAAGCCATACTAAAAAGGCAAACACTTACAACAAAGAAAGTGATAGGAGTTTGGGAAAATACCAACACAGCATGGTGCTGTGACTGAAGCATGAATGGCCTCAAGGATGGACAGTATATGAATAATCTATTGATTTTCCCTTTTTTCCAGACTCAGACTGATTTATCTGGGATCTTCAAGCTACCACAACTCTTCCATGTTTCAACTTTCTAGAAATGAAGGACTCGAAATCAAAGAAAGTTTACTGCATTATCAAAACTGCTACTAAAATCACCATGACTAACATATAGTAATTACTTAAGATCTATCTAATTATCACTCTATCTCTCTAATCATTTCTTATCTAGATAATTTTGATTATCATTACTATTTAATTAATAAAATAGCTTACCTGGAAAACTCTGGCCCCAGAGCACCAAAGGTAGTCCATCTTGCTGGCATGGGAGGTGGTGAGGGATAAGATACTGTAGTGGTGGATGCTACCTGTCTTGGCTGCAAGGCCTGTTGTGTACACATCCTCCAGGAACAAGAAGCTGAGGGACTCATGAGAGGTATTACTAACCGCAATAATGAAATATTTTTCTTAACTACAAAGAAAAAAGTTTCCAGATATCTCATTAATGCATTTTGCTACTGCTTGGCAACTATAAATATCCTCACAAAAAGAAAATTCTAATAGATCAAGGATATATCACAATAACTGAACACGCCACAGAAGACAGTCTCCAACACTTCTCGACCTTTACAATGAGACCATCAAAAATGCACAGTTGCCAAAATTAACATTCAACCAAATGCAAGGGATATTTTTGTCTTTGTGTTTGCTATAATAAGATTTACATCATCTGAATTTGTTCATGTTACTGACATCATAGCAAAATTCCAATATGAGAATAATCTTTGTGCCCATTCCAGTTTATTATTTCCTGGACACATCTTATTCATGAGAATTAAAAAATTAATGATATGAAATTTATCAGTTACGTTAAGTGTCCATGAAAGGATGGAGTGAAAAAGATTTTGAGCGATTGGGGCCTGAACATACAGGAGTGAGAGAGGCATGCAAGGAATAGAGTGAACTGGAATGATGTGGTATACCGGGGTCGATGTGCTGTCAATTGACTGAACCAGGGCATGTGAAGCGTCTGGGGTAAACCATGGAAAGGTCTGTCTGTGGGGCTGTGATTTCGGTGCATTTCACATGACAGCTTGAGAGCGAGTGTTAATGAATGTGGCCTTTTTGTCTGTTTTCCTGGCAATACCTTGCTGAAGCAGGGGGCAGCGATGCTGTTTCCTGTGGGGCGGGGTAGCACCAGGGATGGATGAAGGCAAGCAAGTGCAAAAAGGTACATGTGTATATATCTATAGGTCTATGTATGTGTATGTATGGGCATTATGGATATAAATGTGCATATGAGTGGATGGGCCATTCTTCGTCTATTTCTTGGCACTACCTTGCTGATGCAGGAAACAGCGATTAAGTATAATAAATTAATAAATAATATCAAGACATGCTGGACACCAAAAGCAACCAATAAATTTCAGGCTCTTAACTTTCTAATTCTCATGAAATTAACTGAATATAAAATACATTGATAACTATAATTCGAATTTAGCGAAAAAACTGAATATGCTACATCTTTTACATTATATGCTGATAGCAACTCTCACTCTAAAAGTTTTGATTTAGACCAATCTTTATGAACAATCAAATATAATTGCACAGGTTAAGAGCATATACCATCTCTTAGAAACTTGCTAATCATAAATTACTTAGGAAAGATCCCTTTCCCTACAGACCTACCAAAAATTCCCTATGACTTACCTAGTCCTTCTGATGGCTTGGAGCAGAGCCGGAATGAGTGCCATTGGAACTATGTATGATGGTCCTGCCACATATGTTGGATACCCATTTGCTGAATATATATCCTTTGGGACCCCCCACTTTCCCTGCCTGAGCACTGGGTCACAGCACCTTACTTTACCCAGAATACGAGTAGGATGTGGATGGTCCTGTAGGTATGCTAGAATGAATTCCTGCAGTGCCAAAGGATTGGGAATGACATCATCATCAATTTTTAAAAGGACTGGGGAATGAGGACAGTTTTTTGAAGCCCATGTCAACATAGCTGTTGTTTTGTAGGTGAGGTTTCTATAGGAATCAAGAAAGTTGGCTTGCACAACGTCATGATGCTTTTCCGATTCGCTTTCCACGACAGCCTTTTGAAGGAAAAAAATACGGTATATTAGTTGGATATATTGTGTGCTAATGAAGCAAGCAAAAGAAATGCAGGTATAAAAACTATGTCGGAAGGCAGTAGTTGGTAGACACTCAACAACCAGGGAGGTATATTACCAGTACTACCCACCTGGGTATCGTGAGGGGTTGGTGATAACTGCGTCGTGAGCCAGTGCTTCAGTGGTTGTCTAGATGCACTATTCTAACCTAAATAGCTGTCCTTTCTTTCTGCCTCACTCACATGTGGACCAAAGGCATTCTGTCTACAAACAAACAATCTCTCCCTGTCCTACATAACACTTGACAAAATAATCAAGTACCATTTTTTTACGATAAAGGGAGACTGGGAAAGCCCTTTTTGGGACAAAGCTGATGATCCAAAATAAACAACTTTATAATGAATCCATTACGACAAATTTCAGGATTTTAGGAGCTAGGGCTTCAGGCTTTGAGCATGATATATTCATATTATATGCTGTTAGCTGGTTAGGCCTGTCTCAGCTGATCGGTTACCACTAATAAAACTAGCAGTATCTCGTATTCCTTTTCTTCCATTTATGAGAATTGTAAAGAAATTTTCATTCAAATTTGTAGACTTCACTTAATACTTACCTTGTGTTTTTTTCACTAACCCTGAGCTGTATTCTAAATGTGGTGCTGTATCAATGTACTGATGTTAGCCATAACACCAAGATTTCTTTGTGACACATTACCTTTATTTTTTTGTAATTTTACAGTTTATGCTCCATTGAAGTTATGATACTTCAGTTATATGCCATCATTAGATATAATTTTTTGAATCAGTCTGATACATATTACCTAACACCTACAAAAAAAAAAATGCAAGGAAGATAATCTACAAAAATTTTTCATAACTTTGGGGAGTACACTGTAAAATTGACAATCTTTCTTTTATAATTTATTTTTTGGTGACAGGCGCTTTTTAAACTTTCAACCCTTTCAAGACCTATAACTTCGTCCAAAAAAAAATTACACATGGCTACTTCACGCCACTGACAAAATTACACATGGCCACTTGACGCCACTGACAAAATTACACATGGCCACTTGACGCCACTGACCTGGAGCTTGGGGTCCTTAGTCTGACCTATGATAAACATGGGTTTGACTCCTGTGACCTGGGTGAGGACTGGGTGACCCCAAGTGTGACGGATGAAGTGCCGTCGGTGCCGGTGGGTCACAGCTGTCACCACCATGGCCAGCACCAGCGGTGGTTCCCCCATGCAGGCTCCGGCCTCCTCCAGGAGGAACCTCACCTCGTCGGGATACGGGTTCACCACCTCGCCCTCCACCTTAGAACCAACCTGTACAGGCAGAGATCATCATGGTCACTTGGGTCTACATTAAAACCATCTAATTCTTTATCTTAAAATCGGGTGAATCTCGTAGATCGTCGTGGTGACACATGGGAGAGGGTACTTGTAAACAACCGCCACCGGTTGACCCATTTCTGCGCCTGCGCCGACTGTGTCAAAACAAAGGATCAGAGATGTAAAAGGGATCATGAATATAAGTTAGACTAAAATAAAAAAAAAAGATCCACAATATACCAAAAATCAGTTAGTTTTAACATAAATATAGTACAGAGGTGTAGTGGCTCAAGTGACATATATTGACCCAGATGGTGACGGCATTCAATAACAGTCTGTGAATCTGCCATGCTCTGCTAACATCAACTGACCAAAAAAAAACGGGGGGGGAAAATATATCCTGGTCAAGTTGGTAGAAGGGCGACGATGCACTTTCATCATCAGACTTTCGGTACTAAAATCATGTGATGTGTACTGAAATTTATTCATAATATGAAGTTTCTTGTCAGGTCAATCCCCACTGTGCCCCCCTGCAATGCTCAAAGTCAGGTTAATGTGTTTTTTCTCTTAACCTTTTTTACATTGGTGGCTCCAATCATGGACAAAAGTCCACAGTAAGGCAGGTCTTTATTGAATTATTGAGAAGTTAATTGAAAGAGAAAAGAGGAAAAGTATGGACGACTTTTGAAACGCTTCTACACTTGAAATAGACCATAAAAACACGAAGGAAAAGGTATAAAGAGAATCTTTAAAAATGTAATGATCTACATAGTTAATTACAGGTCTTAATGACCCCCAAACAGCATTTCAACCCCAGATATGTATTCAGCGTGAAAAATAGTCTTATACTGAGATTTTCAAGGAAATCTATTTCCCTAAGAAAAAATACCTTAATCTGCAGGTATTATTAGTTCAGGGTATTTCTTCTTTTTGCAGTTTATTTGTGTATGTTAACGTGAATCCAAATACAGTACTGCTCAATAAAAAAAATCTGGAAACAATATCAATAAGCATTTGTGGATATAATGAATGTAAACAGTGTATCACCATAATTCCAAAGGCTTTCAAGTGATTCACGTATATCAATCCATTTGTAAAGCAAATTTTAGCGAGGAAAATGGGTTGGTGGGTAGGGTACAGACCAAAATACAGACCGGAAGACGCGAGGAGCCATCAATATTGTGAGCATCAGTTAAGGGGTACTAAGTCATCAGTCATTACGTTTATGAATGGACAAAAATGAAGCGTCCTAATGCACGGGGAGAGAGAGAGAGAGAGAGAGAGAGAGAGAGGAGAACCACTCACCAGAAAGTGATGGTCCCAGGAGGCTACGAACTCCCGCCAATTCTGACCTCCGTAAGGTCTCTCGTGGTTCGTGTCGTCGACCCCCCCCGCGTAGGAGAGGCCACCTTCCTCATCACTTAGGTATACCTTCCTGTGGCTCAGGGTGGCCTTCTTGCTCCCGAAGAGGCCACAGTTGGCCACCAGCAGGCAAATGAGGACGACAGACGACACCAGCCATACTCTCCTCTTCCTCAACCACCACAGTCCACCACTGCCCCTGCCAAAATATGTTAAGTGCAAGGTGAAGCACTTGCTCAGCATGTTATGTTGAACTGGTCTATGTTCGCATGCTATGTTGAACTGATCTATGTTCGCATGCTATGTTGAACTGATCTGTCTGTCTGTGAAACCAGACCGTCACTCACTACGCTATGTTGAACTGGCATCCTAGGCTTAGAACATCGGTATTTGCCAAGCAAAAGGACTATTTACCATCATGCTATGTTATACTGGTCGCTTGTGCTTGTGAGGATAGGTGGATGGGAGAGAGAGAGGGAGGTGGGGGAGGAGGGGAAAATGGACTTAAGGAAATATTCAGGATAGTTCACCATATCTGTTACCTCTCATTTTCTTTTTAATTCATGAGGTGATGCATTTCTGTCCTCTCTATCTACCTTATGGCTGGCTACTGATAACATCATGGTTCTTATTGTTTAGCTGGTACATTTCCTCCTTCGAAACCAACCACCCTTACCCCTCCACCTTACCCGCTCCACAAAGTCACCCCATCATTGAAGGAATACAAAGGAATTCAAACAGCAATAGACCACTAAAGGCCCTTCCGATGCCATTTGCGATGGTGTAAGATACACTAAAAGTCAGAAGGCCGACAGATAATTCAAAAGAAATAACCGAAAAGTTCTTATTTTTTGACTATGGAGGCACTCGCTATGGCTACTTCTTATAGGGAAAGTAAATGTACGTTAAACTTTTATATCGGCCTTGGGGGGATAATAGACCATCCTTTCTCTCCTACGTGGCTACATAACGTTCATACAGTACAAGTGTGGTTAGCACAGTGACGTGCAGCTGCGCTAATATTAGCACTGACGAAAATAATAATAAAAAACAACAACAAAATACGCGTTTATTTAGTAAAACTATTGTTATTTACAGGCAAGATCCTTGTTTCGAGTATGCTTATCAACACAGAGTACGTCACATAAATAAATATATCCTGAAATAACAAATCCTGAAATAAAAAATCAATAATGTGTTCTTACCTAACTTCAAGCTAACTTAGCAGTGCCCTTAAAGCTAACTTAGCAGTGCCCTTAAAACTAACTTAGCAGTGCCCTTAAAGCTAACTTAGCAGTGCCCCACACAAATGTGGAGTCGACTAAGCTTATAATTACACATGCTATATTTCGGGGTCTAGATATTCCTCTGGAAATACTGTTCTTCTATTGTACATCCGGATATTCCTTAAGTCTCACATGATATTACTGCGTGGAAGAATATAGAGCAACAGCAGGCAAAACACAATAAAGGAATAAGATAAAAAAAAAGTGAAATAAAACGTAAAAAGAGGATAATACAGAGGGAGGTGAGGATGAATGTGGACACCGAAAGAAGGAGAAAATGTTTTAATATGGAAAAAAAAATAAGTGAATAAGCATAGACTAATGGTATGACGTAAGACAGTTAGCAGGTGTTGCCCAGATAGTTAATGGCTCAACAGGTGTTTCTGTCGAGTGTTAAAGGGGTCACCAATCACGACAAACCACCAGCCCTAAACTCTTCCTTTATTAACCCCAGGCTTATTTGACCTGACCCTGAAGGGCTGTGGTCGAACATCATGTTATCATCACCACCCCTAACGGGGTCGTACCCCCGTGCTTAATTAATGGGTTTAATGAAGTTTAAAAGTGGAATGCCTCATTAGCCTGGGGTGGAGGGAGGGTGTACGTACCCGACCTGTGTGATTCAATACACTAACTAGATCAATAAGTAAGAATGCATGAACATCCACGCAAGCATGTCAGGCCGGGTTACATTCCCTAGGTACAAGCCTATTTATAACCCCTTCCCTAGTTACAAGCCTAGTATTAACCCCTTCCCTAGTTACAAGCCTGGTATTAACCCCTTCCCTAGTTACAAGCCTAGTATTAACCCCTTCCCTAGTTACAAGCCTGGTATTAACCCCTTCCCATTCCCCTAAGCAAACACACATCATAAACTAACCTCACAGTCAGGGTGTGTGTGTTTTCATCGCCCTCCATTTAACGAACTACGCAGTTAAACATGGTTTTTAAAGTCAATTTCTCCCGAAATACTACCTTATTTCGCCGATAATCAGGTTTACACTCCTTGTAACGAGCGAATGACATGTAAATCTCGGTGAGCAAGTGAGTAAATGTGGTTTGGTTCTTGAATTTTCAATTTGATGACCTCTGATGTGACCCTTGGAGGTCAAGGGCTAGACCGTAATGACCCCCAAGGGTTGCACACACACTCCTCCTCAAGATTAACAGAGAGCAAAGGGAGAAAGAAATAAGAAATAAAAAGATCACCCCCGACCTCAATTTTCAACCTAACTTCATCATTTATATCAACCGTCAATAGTCAGTGGTTTCAGACACTGAATGTATGACAAAAAAAAAAAGAATTAACAATGGGATTTCTTATATAAGCAATGACAACTACACACTCACACTACACACTTCAAGAAGAAGGACCACGACCCAGTGTTCCGGCTCATGTCAAACTTCACACTGATCCCCAACGTTCAACTCGTAGTAAGATTTACATAAGATTTTCACACTTGTGGAGGTGAACAGCACCCATGATCATGAATTATACCAATGAGGTAATATTAACATGCAGTTCAATATAGTCCATCAGGGATATAATGCCACTCTAGACTGGAAAATTAGTGGGAATGGCTCATGAAGCAAAAGGGAATACGAGGGGATACGTAAAAGTGAGGGACGTCTTTGTACGAATCACAAAAACCTAAGAAAACCTCACATAACTTTCAAAGGAACCTCAGAAAATCCTCACCTGACTTCCACAGGTAGCTGATATCAACCCTATTTTCACTACCTTAATAAAATACAGGGATGTTATGACGGCATGATAATTTTCCATAGCTGGGCTGTGTGTGTGTGTGTGTGTGTGTGTGTGCTAACATGGCTAGGTGATGGTCCACGCTCCCTCCATCGCTTTTCTAAGCTAGGTAATATATGTACTCTAACCTCACCTAACCTAACCTAACCTAACCTAGGAAAACGTTGGCGGATGAGCGATTTTTCCTGTGATCCGAAATTTCCATTAGCTTTTTTTCTTTTATTTTTTCCCCCTACAGTACTTATACACTTAACTCCACACTTTCCGTAATATACTGTATATTACCCTTATGCTTACCTCCTTATCAAATACTGTTCAATCAAAATAATGCTCCAAATTTACTCTCATAATGTTAACAAACAAAAAAGTTTTTTTGTCATTAACAAAAACATTGTTGGTATTTCTTCTTTCTTTTGCTGATACGTGATTTATAACTTTTTTTTTATCTGATAACCAATGACAGATACGTTATCTGTAATAACATTAAGTGACATCAGGTAGTGATAAGGAAATTGATAAGTAAATCAAACTTTTGCCACTGTAACAGTTTTGTTCTCAGTGGATGTTACAACTGTCCCATGAGTTTTAAATGAAATTCCTTTCCTTTCTTTTCCAATGATGGTGGTGTTCTGGGAAAGGAGTTCGTGATAAAATTATCAGCACTCTTAAATGTTACTCGAAACTATGGACGTAAAACATATGTAAAAATACAAATGTATTCCACAGTCATTCAAAGGGGTAGGTAGCATTTTAGACTCCCTCGTTCGTACATGATGGGGAAAGCAACTGTTTCCTCAAAAAGGCAAATGAATTCTACCATTTCTACTTAAAGGATTCGTTAAATCTTTATCGTCTGAAAGTACATGTTTCTCATCATGATTCCAATTTGTATATCAATACCTGACGGCACTTACAGTTATTACAAATGACATATGTTTGATTGGTTATTAGAAGATATATATAAAAAAAAGAAGTTATATATCGTATATCAGTAAAAGTGGAAAATAAATTACCACCTTTTTAATGTATCACTAAAAAACTGTTTTTATTGCTAATGAAATAGATGTTTGTTAGCTTGTATTCCATTATTACAATTTACCAATAAATACCTGACTCTACCAACGAACATAATTATTACACTTCATGATAAAAAGTGGACTAGTATTTAGAAGGGAAGCATATTCAAAAAACTATATTACGTTTAGGTAAAATTTTCGTTTCCAACCTAATTCAACAAAACGGTAATAATGCCGGCCCCAATTATAAAACTGTTTCTGACCTCTTCCTTCTGTTTGTAACAGAAAAAGGAAGTTCGGGATCGTTCAAAAGACATCAAAAACCACTTCGGAAAATAATCTAAACAAAAATCGAACGTAACAAACCTAACCTAACCAAACCTAACTAAGCAGAACCAAACCAAAGCAAACATAACCTAAACTAAACTAATCTAACCTAACTTGACCTAACCTAACTAAGCATAACCAAACCAAAGCAATCATAACCTAAACTAAACTAAACTAACCTAACTTAAGCTAACCTAATCAAGGATAACCAAACCAAAGCAAACCTAACATAAACTAAACTACCCTAACTTAACCTATCCTAAACTAAGCTACCATAACTGAACCTAAAATACCTTAACCTAAATTACCTAACCTAAACTAACTTAAACTATCCTAATCTAACAACGTAACCTAAACTAAACTAATCTAACTTAAACTATCCTAACCTAACAACCTAACCTAATCTAACCTAACAAAATCGTTGGTTGTCTGAAACATTAACAATACCTACTTTTACCTAACCAATATCTAGAACAGCATACGTATGTCATCAGCACTTTTAATTAAATTCCCTCAGGCATTTGACGTTTTAATAAACCCGTGTAAAACTAAAAATTTTTTTTGTGTGTGTGTGTGAATTCACTTCATTGAATAATAATAAAAAAAACTGTACAAATCTTAATTTCATGTGTGTGTGTAGAACTGACTGTCTGCAGGAGGACAAAAATGAGAAAATCACTCAAAGTCCAAAGGCAATCATGATGCGGAAATGAACCCGACTTTTATTTAAAAAGAAAAAAAAAAGAAAACAAAATCTAAATTACGCCTCACCAGACTTAATATATTCCCCACGCAGTACACTATCACTGCTAAACAAAATATTCCAAAGCTATTATTTTTCTTTTTCTTTCTTTTTTTTTTTGGACTTTTTGCTTAATTAGAATGCTTTGCCAACACCAAGCAGTCTAGTTAATGATGCCTAAATAGAATGCTTTACCGACACCAAAGTAGCCAAGCCATTATAATATTTCAGTTTGAAGTACAGTTTGAATTACTTATGTACAGAATACGCCACAGTATACTCACTCGACTCAGGCCAAATAATTTCCTCTACTTCTTTATTAATAATCATTCCCTTAAATGACTATAACATTCTCTACCCTTATTCGTACCTTAACAACAAGCATATCACATCATCTCACAACCACTGGATTAAATCACCCTAAACGAGCACGTTGGGTGTGAGTAGGGCCAAGCCTAGCTCGCTCGCAAAGGTCTGTGTTAATGGGGTTTAATTACCACACATGACGACCCACCCACCATTCGCAGAGGAAGTGTTCCAACGACCCATCATCAGTCGTGAGGCTCCGGAGGGGGGGCGACAACAGCATGATGATGATGGATGGTTTCATACCAGTGCTCTTCCCTCAACGGTGAGTCTGACACTGACCGCCAGGTGGCCAGCGGTTCGTTAAGGCTGTTCATGACGACGGGAAGGTAATCAATGTTGTCATGGCTACACCGCG
>JAUUDZ010410429.1:2666-15194 GCA_032361705.1 Panulirus versicolor | reverse complement strand
TTCATACTAGATCGCAGTTTTTCGCTTTAGCGAGTTAACACCAGGCACAGACCAAGAAAGACTTTATCCGCTCACATCCGTTCTCTAGGTGTCATGCACAAAAACATAGCTCACTATCCACCGCCAGGCCCCACAGACCTTCCCATGGCTCCCCCACTGTTCCACACCAAATCTCAGCCACGATAAATGTCACCCACACCTAATCTCACCCACGCCTAATCAAGCGCTTTGAATCGACCACATCCAGTGATGAATTAGGTATTCCATTTGACCCATTCCTTGAATTCATGATTTCATTCATTAACACGCCTACAGAGAAAATAAGAACCTTATCTTCAGAACCCATTTACTCCATTGTTCCTCTGATATACTGATGACACTTCCTCCATTCGTGGAAGTCTTCCAGTGTACTGTATTAACTGGCGATTACCGTTCTAACATGTTATGGGAGAGATGTGTGTGTATAGGCTGCTTAAATCTTGGCCACTTTTATCTGCTACATGATTATAGGGCATTGATAAACCATATCCAATACTGGTAGAATGTCTGTTACTGTGCATCACCTGTTAGTTCATGCCATATATTCAGAGTAAAACACGCACACACAAAGCTATATGCCCTCACAACAACACAACCACACGGACAGACACACACATGCACACACTCACCCACAAGAGTGTCTGGTCCTGGCCTGTGATCACGTCTTCTTTACCCCAACAGTCGGCCGAGCACCAGAAAATCTGCTCCCAGAGGAAGTCGCCACCAGACCTGAGTAAAGTGGAAACTATGCCCAACATGGACATGCTGCGGTGGTTCATGGAGATCCCCTCGAACGGCGGTGGAGGTGGTGGCGGCGGGGCCTCCTTCGTGTTCATGGTAAGTACTTGTACCTTCCTGTAGAAGCAGCAGTAGAAACCTTCTACCTTAGGTTATACATAACTTAGTCATGTTTCTTAACGTGTGAGTAGCCTCGCCTCTTTAAGATAACTGGTTTACATCTGGAGCACGACTGTACGACCCCTGGTCAAGGCAACGACTCTATACCACCCATAGGTAAGATTTGACTGGCCTTAGCCATTCTATACCCAGGGTTCAATTGTCGTGCTCGAGAAGTTACGTGTAGTGATACAACCCTTTGAGAATGTTGGTTAGCATGTGAAAATTACTCAGACTTCCCAAAATAAGGCTAACGATAGCAGGAGTTGCGATAGGACTCGTTGACCATATGGTTTATCAACGCTTCGGTAAGGATTCGGTGTAAATCGAATCAAGGGACTGAAGCGACATTTCAGGAGCAGCCGTCTCTTCGAAACCTAAGATGCAGGGAAAGTTCCCTCCTCTCCAGCAGGAGGAGCAAGGGAGGAATGGTGGGGCCTTTTCAGGGGTCTCTGTAGGAGGAGGATGCTGAATGCTAATAAAAAGTCAGACGCTCGTTTTTGAAAGGGAAGGAACATCAGACTATAAGATTAGTTTTAGTTGGCATGATGGTAAAGACCTGGAGGCTCTGTATGATCTGAGACGTCGTAGGGTCTATTTCGGTAAGGATGGTTGTAGGAAAGGTGGAATTGAAAGCAGAGTCGTGCAGAGGAGTATAACACTGAAGGTATGATGAACACAAAATCAAGCAATGTGAGAAGCTTGCTTGAAGGAGTTCTTGTCGTAACTCAGGATCGATCAAAACATGTAACAAGACGAGACAGAAAAACTACACAGCATAATTGGAATGAAGAGAAGAGACAGGATGAAAGATTATTATCTAAGAAGGATATGTATAATGGAGAAATGATTAAATCATTAGATAGTCATGTATGGAAGTCATTTAGGATTGTAAGGTCACGTAGACCCTAATGTGGCAGATGTTTGTCCAGATGATAGATAGCAGAGTATAAGGAGGAGAGGTAGATAATGGAAGAGATGACCTGATCGACTGAGATAACCTGATTATGGCTTGGGTACTTTCAGATAACGTCAGGAGAATGACTGGGGATCAGATACAATAAAGGTGTTTGATATATGAAGATGGAGACGTTGGTATCGCTTAACGCGACAACTTAGTGTTGCGAAGTGAGAGAGTAAGAAGAAATTTAATATGTGTAAAAGTTCACATTTCTCTTTAGTTCACCGGCCTTGGGTTGAGGATGTATGTATAAGAGATGTGACCGAGGCTGTATGTACCTGATCCACACCATTCCAGATGACAGGGAAGTATAATGGTCTCGGTATGTAAGGTTGTACTGCCATCCTGAGTTGTACTCTCGCCTAGTTGTAACTCTGGCCTTGGTTAGTACTCAAAGGATCGTACTCTAATCCTTGATTGTGTACTCTGCCCTTGGATCGTACCCTGATCTTGGATAGTACTCTGGTGGTGGATAGTCTTCTGCCCATGGATGGTACTCCGGCCTAAGGTTGGACTCTGATCCTGGAATATTATGGTAAGAAAATATCCGTACATCAGATTTCCTACATCATGAATAGTAAAATGTAGAGAAAAATATTTTTTACCTTCAGTTAACTAAGAGGAAAAAAAAAAAAAACTGATGAGAAATAAGAACTCTGCCACTGGAAAATACCTGGAAAAAAAAGATGAAGGGAGATAAAATCCAAGAAGACGTTCCCCTTGAACTAAGACTACCAAGATTTGGAAAGGGAATTTTCTTTTACTTTAAGATTAAGTGAACCTCAAAGGGAAGCCTTACTCAAACATAGCAGGTTCATCTTTATCCTCCTTGCAGCTGGAGGGGGCCGCAGATACTGAAAATATCAGTAAATGAAAACTTAAATGAGATATGAGAATCCCACCACGAAAGGGATGGTGCTTATTTTGAAAGCTTATAGAAGAGATTTCTTTTTTCAAGCTTTGTACAAAGTTTCAGAAACCTCATCCTTCGCATCCACACAACACTGATGGGACTACGAGACGAGCTTAACTATCTTGTTCCAAACAGATACTGACCTCACCTGTTACACGTTCCTTAATGCACCTAACGTACGACTCGCTTCATTGCCAATGGTTCCACCCGTTGCCTCATCCACTCCTGGGTAACTAATGACTCTACTTCCCCCAGGTCCTCCCTGCTCAGACCTGCATTCAGACTGTCCTAGCTCTTGCCCTCCCTCCAACCTTGCTGCATCACATTGTCTCACTTGTGCTTCATTTACTCTCTACTCTCTTCTGTTTACACAACCTAAAACTTTGTCACCAGTTTCTAGAATTTCTCTTCGGAGTCAGTCACCAGAGCCGTGTCTGCTGCAAACAGCAACTGATTCACCATCCATGACTCCTCGGTACATTCTTGTCTCTTCTTACAGGCGTACATGCCCTACATTCCTGAGAAGAACTCCTCAATGCATTTATTTACTTTACATTTACACCATATATTTGTAACACCTCTCCCCAAGTATTTCTCATGCAAACTCTTAAACGCAAACACTTGGTCCAAACAACGTTTACATGTCATTGAAGACACTCTGCTCCTCCCCAGTCAGATGTTCTCTGCACGGCACCACCCTTCGTCACCATACACCTTACCAGACATACCCACCAGACATGTACCTTTATAAGACGAGCATTCCTCTTCTCTCCAAAATTAAGAACAAAAGAAAGAGCCAAGGATGGATTTCTCGAAGGCTCAGGATCGAGGTTATGTGTATGCGTGGATGCAACAAGGTTGAGAAAAAGAGAGATAGATTGTATGTTTAATGGGAGGAACCTGGAGGTTCTGGCTGTTAATAAGATGAAGTTGAAGGGGAAAGGGGTGTAATGGTCTCTGAATGTTTGGGAGGTGAAATCTGGGGTTTGTGTGAGGGCACGAGTGAAGAAGAGGGAGGCACTTCTGATGACGGGGCAGCTATCGGACTGTGTTAACGGGTGTGAGACAGCGAGTTCACCCTAATGTGAACTTCGAGAGGCATTGCTTGTGCACATGGTGGCGAGAAGATTGAAGAAGACAGAAGTGCGTTTTGGGAGGAGCCGAGTTACTGCTTCGTCAGTTGTCCTGCAAGGGATAGAGGGTCTGAGAGCGAGGCTTTGTGGTGTGGCAATTAAGGGTGTTAACTGAGGAGGTGGGGTATACGGTATAGATAAGAATGGGGAAGAACTTGTCGAGTTGTGACTCAACTTCCGTAGCGTTACAATACTACCTGCAGGCGGAGTCCGCTAACACCCCCCATTCTCCATTTGCCTTCATCCTTCGCGTCAGGATTCGGCTGTTGTCATCATTCTATATATCAACCGATCCGATGCTTCGTTGTCTTTGGGGAACTTCCCCGTAGAATGGCCCAGGCAGTAAGGTCCCCAGACCGCCCTAGCCAAACACACCTCCCTCTAGCTTGCTCCACCCCACCTCGCACATTCCTGGGTCGTCTCCCCAGTGTATTGTCATCCTCTTCCTTCCCAGGATACTGGCTGCTTCCAACTCTCACCTATTTTTCTGCTGCCTCATTTCTTTATATATTTTTGTTTACCTTTCTGTGGCCATGCTTTCTCAACACGATGGAACCACCTTTGTAATGTCATCTCCTACAAATACTGTCGTAAGATAATTACCAGCAAACTATGTGTAAACTTACTGTAAACATAGATATCGAGATCTAATGAACTCGTTTACAAAAATTCTCTCGTTTACAAAAGCTGACTTGTGGGCTACGTGTATTCTAGCGAAGAATTGATCCCTGAGGTGTAAACCTCAAGGAAAGGACTCGAGAGTAGTTTATATAAGTTTTATGTTCATAAAAGTCTAATCATGCTTGAGTATTGGAGAGAAATGATACTAACCATGTGTCTCCTGCGTACGGTAGAAGGCTTCCAGGAAGGAAGGAAGAGAAAAGAAGAGGCTGGAAATACTCCCCTCTTGTACGATCATTATATACGAGTAGGGACGGACGAACGAGTCTGGTTAGGATTATCTCCTTGAAGGCTTCCCAGTCGGCCTGGTCCTGGTGCTGCCGCAGGAAGGCCGGAGAGAGAGAGAGAGAGAGAGAGAGAGAGAGAGAGAGAGAGAGAGAGAGAGAGAGAGTTAACGCATTACTGATGAGAGAACATTGACCAAGCTGTGATCAATAGTTTAATGTCAGAATTCAAGACCGTGTCTTTTGCAGCCTAGTCCACCCACCATCATGATAAAGAATCATTTGTATACACAAACCCTGGCCACAGTCACTCAATGTAGCAGCTCCTTCCTTATCGTCAACTCTTGATCTGTTTCAGACGCGAGTAAGAATGATCAGCTTGAGAACATATCCCGTCAACTGGTATGTTCAAACCGCCGTTAAGTACGTGGAACAAAGATACAGGAAGATTATATATATGTCTCAGTACTGACCTCAGATACGGACAGTTGACTGAATGTTGACAAATGAAAAGGCTCTCAAAACTTTTATCGTCTGTCGTCACACATATTGACTTTCAGTTGCCACACGTGATGGCTGTCAGTTGCCACACGTGATGACTCAGTTGCCATACGTGATGGCTATCAGTTGCCACACGTGATGACTCAGTCGCCACACATGACTGAGGCACAGACGGATGGTAACACTTCGCAAGTACGACTCTTGAACACCTATTTATGACTCGTAAGCACGACGGTACGACTCGAGCACGACGGTAGAACCTTTTGAACACTGCGGGACGACCACTTGGGTATGTTGACGTTGTCATTGACATCGTACTTAAGGAAGTTACATCATGACGTACGCCCAAGGGTTACAGTACTGTCGTGTTGAAGGGTAGTAAAGTTCTTGCTTACTCAAGGGTCGTACCATCGTGCTCAAGGACTGCGGTGTCATGCTCAAGGATTGTACCATCGTGCTCAAAGGTCGCACCGTCGTGCTCAAGGGTCGCACCGTCGTGTTCAAGGGTCCTACCGTCGTGTTCAAGGGTCATACCGTCGTGATCAAGGGTCGCACCGTCATGGTCAATGGTCGCACCGTCGTGTTCAAGGGTCGCACCGTCGTATTCAAAGGTCGCACCGTCGTGATCAAGGGTCGCACCATTGTGATCAAAGGTCGTACCGTCGTGATCAAGGGTCGCACCGATGTGCTCAAGGGTCGTACCGCCGTGTTCAAGGGTCGCACCGATATATCTAAAAGATTTAGCTGGTCATTTAAGTGAAAAAAAAAATGAAATAGCTGATCGTTCAAGTTTACTGGACTTTGTGTTTTAGCCCTTGGTAGATATTTGTTGATGTTCACATTAACCATAAAAAGGAAAGTATCGTATAAACTGAGAGTAAAGGAACAGCTTAGTTCTTCTGAACAATTATGTTCTCAAATTCTTGGCTGTGAGTGTAAATCACATCACGTCATAATTTGTAAATCGGAATTTTCGTCGACATTTTCCGGAAATTGTCAAACTGTCACCCTATCATTTTTGGGGGGTAAATGTCAGTGGGGGGGGGGGGGGGGTCGTCGTGAGTAGTTTTGGAAAGTCATTTCAGGTGATTACACTTCATTGTGGGAGTAACACCGAGTTTATTCCATTCTCCATTCTTGTCCAACTTTCTCCCGGGCACAGGCCATTCTCACAACGGAAGACCCCATCTCCGGTATGAATAAGGTCTTGGAAGACGGCGCATAATGATAATTATATACACAAACATTTATGTTGATGAGGGCAATTATGAGGAGATGAACAATGGCACGCATTGAACAATGGCTTGGCGCTGGGGTGGGGTTGGGTAAGGGGCAGACCCACCATTGCCTGGTGGAGTCTTGCGCTCATTAACGCAATGATCACCTCAATACACGACCTATTGAAGCTGAGGATAATAAGACACTGATTCTGAGGCCGCTCATTTGTAAACTTTATATTAATGCTTGATTTGACTCGCTCCTCGTCTCTCTCGTCGTAGTTGGTTAGGTTCCAGACGAGGGAGTGTGTGTGGGGGTGTGTGTGGGGAGGACACCCTCTCATTACTGTGGTTATAACTATATGTTGTTGCGTTTGATGATTATAGGTAGCTGTAGCCTGAGGTTAGTAACCAGAATGAGTAGTACCGTATGTGAAAGCATACATGGTATAATATATATATGTATATATATATATATAAAATTCAGGTACTTCGCATTGAACAAATATCGGATGAGGCCTAACTAACTTTGCCTGTTTAATAAAACTCTACAAGTAAGAGATTCTGTAGTAACTGGTAAAGTTTGAAGTATTTTATTGGATGTTTTAAGTAAGGTTAATGTGGACGCGGGAGAGTAAGTTTGAAGGTGGAACTTCGGAAATTTGTTAGATTTTTAAGTAATGTCTGGTGTAGATAATGTCACCCTGAGTAGCACGCGTCTCTTTGTTTATCGCTTATCTCCACCACGTTCCGAACTGTGTCATGTCCTCTAAGCCTTATAGTTTCAGAATAACCGATGTTAAATACCCGTTAAAAGATATTCATAACGACGATTTCTGATGAGGAAAACGATGGGGGATCAAGTTCTAAAGAAATCTGTGATGAGGATATAAGTAAGTAAAACATGGGTGGACTTGTCCGTAGAGTTTTACTGTTGGGTGTCGGAGTCTCGGAGCAGCAGCAGTGGTGGTGGTGGTGGTGGTGGGCACTTGCCAGGTTAAAGATGAGTTGTCACGTCTCGTGGGGACCTTGAGATGAGACTTGGGGGTGAGGGGTGGCTGAGACAAGAGTGTGGCGGGAGTGGGAAGGGATGAGGATTGCTTGGTGACTGGTTGAGGATAGGGGGGAAAAAGGATGGGGTTGTAAATAGTGAGGATAGTGTAGAGGTTGGAAATGGGTAGGGATGGAGTGGTATATGGTGAGGTTGGGGTGGGAGATGTAGAGTTCCAGGTGGTAGATGTTAAGGATGGATGTTAGAGGATGAGTAAAAGGATGGAAGATGGTGAGGATATGATGGTATGAGCATGATGATAGGGTGGTGTATATTGAGGACGGGATGGTAGATGGAAGGGATGAGGTGCTAGACAGTTAGAATGGGGTGATAAATGCTAAGGATTGAGCTGTGAATTGAAGGGATGGAATGGTCAAGTTTGGAGATGGGGGAGGTGATGGTAAAAATTGTATCGTAAAGAATGAAAATGGAGTCTTGCAATGTAAGAATACGACGCTTAATTCTTAGGTTGGCGTGAGAATAGGGTTAATTATTATAATCCATAAAGATAGTGGTAGATAAAGAGGATGAAGAGCTGTAGAATTCGGAAAATAGGCCTAAGTTGTTAAGGTGGTTTTGGCGAAGATAGGGCTACGTAGAGTGAGGCAGAGATAATAAAGGATGGAGAAAGTTACTTTAGGACGTAGATAAGGTAAAGAATAAGGAAAGGATGGAGAAGAGTGAGCATAGATTGACAAAATTTAGGGCGGAATGTCAAAAAGAAAGGATGATATGGGACAGCGTTTCAGATGGAGTAAGGGAAGCTTAGGATAGGGAAATAGATGGTGAAGATGGGCTGTTGAACGTGACAATAGAATGATGAGGGTGAAGGAATGGTTGATGAAGGATGTGGATGGAGGGATACACATTCTGAGGGTTGAGAGAAACACGTAGCGATGGTTTGGTAGAGTATAACGGTGGCAAGAGGAGATGAAAAGAGCGAGGATAACCAGGAGGAAGATGAGATAGTGTGGTAGATAAAGATGTAGTGTTTAGTGGGGAGGCACTGTTATTAGGGAGGAAGGAAAGGTAGCTGTTTGGGGAAAGAAAGAGGATGTTAGGACTAGTGAACAGCGATGGATTAAGTGAGATGGAGAAGACGATGGAGAGCGTGAAGGAAAACCTTTCTGTAATGGGACATTGAAACGAGGTTACATACAATACAGTACAAAAAAAGATGCTCTTTCCGAGTTTTCCTTACCATGGAAGCGAATCCATCAGGATGTAACATGGGCCAGGTTTCCTAATGGCACCTTTCATATGGTAGGACCTCGAAACGAGAGCTTTTCAAAGCCACTTCAATACCCGACCTTCCCCACACACCCACCAGGTTCCTCAAACTCCCGCCCTTTCCTCCATCTAGTCCCCACCCCCTTTTTCCAAGCCATGTCCTACTCATGTTCGCTTACCACCCCACCCCACCTCTCTCTCTCTCTCTCTCTCTCTCTCTCTCTCTCTCTCGGCATCGATCCCTTCGTATATCCGAGATGTTACAAATCGACAGTGAAGTCGTTCACGGTAGACCTGTTGTTCAAAGTGATAATGGGACGTTCCCAATCAATCTCGGGGATGCGTCCAGACGATGGGGTGGTGCGTATTAACGATACCGATGTGTCGTCACTCTACATTTTAGCGTAGAAATGTTTGCTCGTGTGTTCTTCTCGATGCGTGACCAAACGTGCGAGTTAAACACGAACGCCAGCACGATTAGAAGTATATGATATATTCTTCTGAAACCACACAAATTTACCCAAGCGATATATTCATGTCAGGAGACCACTCAAGTTTCCAGTCTTTTCTATTCTTTTTTTGCATTATGTATATTTGGGTAATTCTGAAGAAAAAGGAAAGGGGTGCTCAGGTTATTATCGAAATTCAATCAGTAAGGAAAACTGTTCTCGGATATCGCATGGGCCAAAAAAAAAAAGATTTCTGATGATCCCTCGGTATACCGATCGAACTCTAATGGTTTGACATTCGCTGCAGAGATCTGTCCCTGGTTCTGGACTGAAAATCCATACAGAGAAGCTGTAGACAATGTTGAAAGCTAAAGAATGACCTCAAAGTCTAAAGAAAACAAGTTTGCGTTGAATAGTGACAGTTTGCTTGAGATAATCATGACTGCCAGGAGACATAAGACAACATATCTTACCAGCTGAGACTATATTGAATCACTGGAGGCTTTTAGAAGACAAACGCTGCCGTAATTATCATGCATGTTAGAGTTGAGCGCTGCAGGGTAGTCGGGGGGCTGAAGACTCGTGGATTAGGTCTTTGACAAGTCTCTTGTAAGAGCGACATGATGTTGGGGGATTGATAGCTGGTCTGGAAGGTCTGAAACCGGGAAGGTTTGAAGCCGTGCTGGAAAGATGGGGACCGTGTTGATGGGTTGACAAATCTTCTGGGTCGTTGATGAATGAGAGGTTTGGGACCCTACAGGATTTCCGGATGAGGACTGAAGAAGGTTTGAGATTGTACGAGGATGTTGAGGATCGAAGTAGGTTTAAGACTAATGACTGAGGTAGGTTGAGGACTGAAATGAGTTTTAGTTCGCTCTGGGAGGATGATGGATGGGAAAGGTTTGAGACGTCATTGGAAGTTGGGGACTGAGGTAAAAGGTGGGTTACTATGCTAGAATCCAAACTTTTGTGTTTGAGGATTGAAAACGATGCTGAAAAAGCTGGTCATTGATCTTGGAACTGACTAGCCTTCAAATTGAGAGGACTGATTTGGCTAGTAGACGAATGTTACTTGAAGGACAAGATTATGTAGATTCACGACTGTCATGGAAGACTTGGTTAACAAATCTGCTGGAAAGTTGACAATATACCGGAGGCTCTTTTTTTTTCCACGATACTTAAACTAATCTCAAATATTCAGTCGTATGTTGTACTAGAAGACCTGGGTCTCCACAGCGTGACTCGCCCATCACGCATATTCTTGTATTATTTTTTAAGAAAATAAAAGAATATGTGGAATAGTTTAAGACAGTGTTGGTAAGGTGGAAACTAATCAGAAAATTGAAGATTTATTGAATAGTTGAGGTGTACAAAATGTTCGAAAAATAGTAATAGTGCGAAGATTCTCGAGGGTAATTACCCATTCGTATTTAGCAATTTGTATATACGGGAAATTGAAATGTCTCTCAGACATGCTTACAGGTCCAGCCTCGTTTTGAAGTCCCACAATATGTGGGTAAGCAGAAGTGAGAAATGATGGTAGCAGGAAGCTGTACAGAGTAAAGTATTGATGTAAATCTGTGTAATTGTTTATAGATTTATGATTGCGCTTCTGTGATGTTAGAAGTGGCAGGGACACTGTTAAATGTTGCAGTGTTGCTGGAGGTGACAGTGAAGACCGTTGAATGTTGCATTGGTGCTGGAGGTGATAGTGAAGACTGTTCAATGTTGCAGTGGTGGTGGAGGTGGCGACTGATGGATGTTGCAGTAGTGGTGAGGGTGGCAGTGAAGATTAGTGGATGTTACAGTGGTGGTGGTAGTGGCAGAGGACGTTGGTAAATGCCATGTTTGTTCGACGTATATTCTTAAGATTTTGTCAATATTTACGAGGAATACAGATATTGGACACAGCTGCTGCACCGCTTAATATTGTTTTTCTTAGATACGGAAAGGAACTTTTTCTTCTGTGTCGAATTCAAAAAAAAAAAAGTGTCAGTTATGGGAATAAACTTGGGCATTGTTGCTGATAGTGTTGGCTATACATATTCGCTAAGGGGGCAACTCCTTCCCATATTGATACCGATATATATATACACTGGTACGTTGCAGACCGCTGTCTTGAGACGAATTTGAGCTTCTTCTGTACAGAAGTCATTTCCCTTCTTGTCGCCTAGCAGGTCGTTAGTACATTCAGTAACTCGAATTTGCGATTCTCTGCCAGTTAAAACCTCTCTTTTGATGAAAAATGGCAGTGTACTTGGTCGAATGATTTCCTGAAGAAAATGTTCGTAATAAGAGCTATATTTAACAGTGACTAATTTCTGTTATTTTTCCCGTTATAACTCTGTATCAGCTTGAAGTGGAAGTTCACCAGCATTGTATACATACGTTATCGTATAAAAGGCTGCTTTATCTCGGTATCTCGAAAACTTTTGTTAAACGAGAAGGAATTACGTAAAATCCATCCGTCTGGCTGTGTGCCACACTTGTTTACACTAACCATCTTTGTCGTCTGCAGCCACTTGCCGGCCGTGAGAGCCATTTACGTGTCCTTACAGGCGATTTACCTTCCCCCAATATGTCTTCTACCCGAACACACTCGGCAATAATAAGCTCTTTCCGTCCGCCGACCTGACCCATTTTCCTGCCGGCGCGGCCCAGGAGCGGCCAGGGGACACACGCCACAAATCTCTGTAGAGCCAAGGGCCGCAGGGGAAGAGGGAGGGCAGCATCCATCTCCAGTGGGAGCATAGCGCAGCCCTCCCTGCCTCTCCCCTGACGACCATTGCCTCAAGGTTTTAACAGGCAACGTCATGGCTGGCCACCTCCTATGATCCACCACACGTCCGTATCGCACGTACACGTTCCAGCACCTTCGAGGTTCCCTTCTTTGTTTGCTGGAACGTTTGACTTTCGATGACTGACACCTATCGCGTCTGATGTAGTCTTGTGAACGTATCTAGTTTGTTTTCCCGTAGCTGAATTAAAGCCTCGGTTCGTCATACTGATTCTGCGTTGAGATTTGAAACGTACTTGTCGTCTTGAGGAAGCGAACTGTAGCAAAAGATGCGGGGCGTGGAGGGCGTCCGGCCTGCAGTGGCCTGGAATACACACAGCGACCAAGTGAACGGCTCAGATATTGATGTTGTATGGGTGTCCAGCACACTCGCCATGGAAAAAGTCTCGTAGTTAGTAAGTGGATAGGTCTCTCTCTCTCTCTCTCTCTCTCTCT